>RXPK01000638.1:0-208583 GCA_004143645.1 Protaetia brevitarsis
TTTCACATTGTGTACTCTTTTCTTTTCAAAGGCGTGCTGTAAGGTAAGCCTCATCACCTTTAGTTCTAAATATGTTTGGAGCAGTTAATCACAGTTCATCACGCTTACCTACTTATCCCTTACGCCTACCTTGGGCAGAAAATAATTTTGATTGCAATTAGTCAAACCACTTGTCAAAGATTCTTCTGCATTCCACTATGGTTTTTTTTACATGTTTCTATTTAAATTGCAGATTCTAAGATGGTTTCAAAAACGTTATTCTTTCTTGCCTTAATGGCGACTCTTTGCACCGTATCCATGGCTATAACCTGCGATGCTAATCACTTCGCCTGCAAAGGACCCAGTGGTCCTGCCTGTTGTCCTTACCAAGGTAGGTGATAATTGTCGTTATTAGGGGATAATGTGTTACAAATCGGTCAATTTGACACGATGGTACGCAGGGCTGTCCTCATCACTTTTATACCGAAATCAAAGCGTGTTTGTTGTTTGAGCTGGAGGGACAAAAATAAATATACCTATGCAACATGACAGTTTTTTCAATCATTTTTTTTTTTTGCTTTCTAGATGTAGGAAACTCCTGCAGTTGTGACGCAGATTGCATCTCGATAGTCTTGAACATTCTAGGAATTCTATTGGGGATATATATCGACATATCATATATTCCTCTCGGAGTGTGCCAACCTGGTCTGGTATGTCAGACTGGAATATGCCTTGGACTATAGGAAGCCGAACATCCAGTTTTGAGGTGTATTTTCTGGAGTGTATTTAAAATAAATTCACACTGGCGATATATTAAAAGAAAAGTATTTATTTTTATACTTGAGTTTTATAAGGATATAATAAAACGTTTATAAACACTGGTAGATGACTGAGTCACTACTAAAGCGCTTAATAAACTAAATTGATTCAAATACTACTACTTATTTATATTCACTATTTATTTCCACCTGAACTGTCGGAACTTACGGAATTCTCCAACAGAACTCCCGACAAAACCGATTTGTCTCCCCCACGCAAGTATTTACATTTGCCACGTTTGGTTCTGGAGCATTCTACATTCTTCCTGAATGTTCTAGTGCATTCGCCCTAGAAACTTCGATTACGTATGGGTGAAGCAAGATCTCCATTTATACAGGTAGTGGTATCTGCTAGTACAGATACCAGCTGTACAGTTGGAAATTGCGCGTTACACTATAACAGAATGTTGCACAATTAATAACGGAATAAAAATGTAACATACCATTTTAGATACCAACCAATTGCAGAAGATCTACTTTTCGCGGCGTCTACAATATTTATATCCCATTACTGTCATAACTTACAAGGGAAGGTCCCAAACTCGGAAATTAATAGAAAGTATATCTAGAGAGAGAGAAGTATATAAGTGCTGATTTTCATTGTTTATTATAAAATTCAATTTTTTTAAATTTTTAAAGTTTTAAGACTTAACTTAAACGATTGTTTTAAATACTTTCTTGGCTTGTTTCATTATTTTATAATTTTGGATTGACATTTATACCTAAAGATGGCATGTAAGCCAAAACATCTTGTGTAAAATAGACATAATGCATCCTACAAGCAAGTTGGGATCATTTAAGGAGGTGCGCCGTCATGTTGGTAAAATATTTGTCTAAGATCAGCCAGCGGCAAATTTTCTAAATATGTATCTCCAAAATTTTGTAAAATATTATAATAATGTTCACCTACAAAGAAACAATCGTGCTTATCTTATGATTAAAAATTACTTACTGATATTTACCGTATAAATTTTCTTCATAGAAATGCAATGCCACCACACCATCATTCCTTACTGCGCAAAAAACGTTGAATTGCCAGCTTTCCTGGAGGTTTTGCATTCTAAATACGCGTGAATTCGAATCACTCCATTAATGCGAATTGTGTCGATTAAATATACCATTTTTTGTAAATTCGGTTTCGTCCATGCAGACGAGATTGTTCAAGAACAATGGATTCTCTTGAGACCATGTTAAAATAAATTCGCAAAAATTCAGTCTTCTTGGAAAGCCAATATCTTTAAGTTGTTGAACCATGGAAGACAGGTATGAGCGAAAACTTTGTTTGCGCCGTATTCTGTGTATTGAGCACCTAGATAATCCTGATTCTAGTGCAGCTTGTCTTAAAGACATTGTTGGATACGCTGTGAAGTATCCCAGAATAATGATTTCCATGTTTGCATTATTAACAATAGGTTTATGCTTTTGAATTTTTGCCTTAACCGATCCGAAGTTTTTAAAATTCTGTATTATTCGCTTAACTGTGTTTCGTGACGGCTTCTGCTTTTGAGGATACCGAGCAGCAAACGTATCACATGTTCTTGTTATCACTTTATTGCATTCTCCATGAATAATAAACAAATTTAAATAATCTTCGTTCGAAATAATTTAACTGTGCCGGCATTGTTTATAACTGGAAACTAAGTGACATTTCATCAATGCTGCATTGTTTGCCGAATGGTCATAACTTACTTAGATATACCAAAGCAGGATGACATTTTAAAAATACATACATATTTTACTAATTATCCTAAAAAGTATCCATTTTAGATGGATAATGAATGTGACTTTTTTCTTGTATTCTTATAAGGGCAGTTTGATGAGAAAGAGAAAAGTAGGTAGTTGTATTAAAAAAAAATTTTGACACTTTTTCAATTCGAAAGTTTAACTGTAGTTTTCGCACATGCTGTATAATGTTTTCGAAAAATTCATGCGGTTTGTTGTTTTAACAAATTTACTTTTGATTTGAACGAGGAATTAAAAAAATGTAATAATATATAGGGTGTTCCATTTAAAATAACAAAGTTGACAGCTACTTCCGGTACCACCGGATGCGCTAGATTATTAAAAATATTTTAGTTCAATAGCGCAGGTTGGCTTTAGTATACTGCGAAATTTTCAGAATTTTCCAAGGTATAATCTTTGATGTATCGATGGATGCAGTTCGTCGTGAGACACCTGTATATAACGACATCACTCATGACGTCGGATCACTAAACGACGAGCCATCACGAAGGAAGGACCTCGTCGCTGAAGATGTTCACCGCAATTGTGAACGATAGACCCTTTAAAAATTATAAAGTTTGGGAATATATAGAACACATACTACGTAATACACAATATCTATGCCCGAAAATCCACCCCGAATGGCTTGAATTAACTCTTGTTTATCTTCCAAGACATACAATAGCCACAATAAGCCGTATAAGTTGAGTAAATATGGATATGCAAATATTTTTCTACAAAATTAGAAATAAAAACATTTACAAAACGCACAATTTATTATGCTGTGGATATTTTTATCCACTGTTTAGTATATAAATATGTAAGGCACCTGGAAAGAAACTTTCTGTATTTAACATTCTTTATCCTGTAAGTAACGTTGCTTGGTAAGGCTCACCAATTTTATTACTTAATATTTTTCTAACATATGTTGCTGATATTCTCTTTAACTTAACCAAATTCTATAAACATCTTGATATTTTCTTGGTTTTTTGGTGTCCAATAAGAATAATCAAAAGAAATACATATATTTTGTATAAGGCATCAATTGTATGATAAACAGTTTTCTTGCTTGGTTGTTGATAAAGTCATTATTTTTATTTCAATGTAAAATTTTAATTTTTTGGTTAATTATGAATGTTATCAAATTTTTTGTTTAGTGATGTATTGTGTGTTTATTTTGCCATTAATGTGAATTTGTGTGTTTATAAATTTGAATTACTTCAAGCATATTGCAGCTCTTTAATTTTTTTTTTATTTTTAAATATGTATATATATATCTTTTAAAACTGTAAGATTTTTATTATATTATGCCCTTTTACGCTGTTTCCTGGGTATTGTGAAATTATAAGTTTTGTAAATTTCCTTTATTTTTTTTAGACAATTTTTTCCATAAGAAATTCTTATTTCATTTTGTAATTTGTCGATGAGGTACATTTTGTATTTCTGTTGATTTCTTATAAAATCGAAATGATCTTATATTTTATTAGTAAGGTGATTTGGGTAATTATTTTGTTTTTGTCCCTTTCATCAACACTAAATACAAACATTCTATTTCCAGAGAAATAAATTTTATAAATGAAGTTTATCATGTGCAAAAAGTTCACAAATTTCTAGTACTATAACGCAAATTATTCTGATTTACTTAGGAGAAGAAATTTCTAATAAAATATATTCTGAAGTAATGCTCTTCAAAAGATGTGTAGATGACAGTATAAAAAAATATCAACTTCACTTGAAAAATTTAGTTCTTATCACTCCAAATCGAAGTTTATAATCGAAATTAAAAAAAAAAACAACAGCATTACTTTTTTAGATCTTAAATTCATAGAAAAAATGTTTACTAGATAGTATACTAAATTTGCATTGTCTGGAAGTTATCTAAATTTTAAACCATTACAACAGTTTTGACATTTTTTTTAGTTGTAACGTTATTCATAAAACAAAAGGTATTGCCACACAAATATAATACCCAAATCACCTTATCAATAAACTATCCAAACAAAGAAGATTTCGTTTTTATAAGAAACCAACAGAAAAAGATAAAATATTACAAGATGTACTAAATTTCTTTTGTAAAACATTTGCTTGAAAAGATCAAAATTTCAAACCTTATAATTTCAAAATAGCAAATCAAAATAGTATAAAACTACAAAACCAAAGAGAAAATTAAAATAAAAGATTAAAAAAAAACAAATCATTACATGTAGAAAATAAAATATACTGCCAAAATTGTAATAATGTATTAATCTGTGAAAATTTACAATACCTAGAAAACCGAATAAAAGGATAGAAATATAATAAAAAATCTTACACCTTTAACGACAACGCAAAATAATTAGAAAATATAGGTACATTTGAATTTAACAATATAAAAATTTTCAACGAAGAACAAAATTTTAAAATACGCAATACACTTGCATAATTCCGATTTATGAACATAAAAATCTTATTAATGACAGAACCAACACACAATGCTACATTTTATAGCTTAATTTTGTGGTTAAATAAAACATTTATTTTTAAAAATCTGTTTTTTTAATGTTCTTCATATTTCAGCAAAAAAAAGCAATATGTTAAGATTGATTAACACAACAAAAAATACTGATTTCATCCATAGCCAAACAGGAAAGTTGATTATCATATATCTTCCGTCTTTTATATTTGTATAATACTATTATAGTTATAAAGGCATATTAGATTACATTACGTACGTACCCTACGAACGTATTTCACCGCATCTTTTTTCAGGTTTATCGTGAATCCCCCTTTGTTCTAGAAGGTGATTTAATTTTGCTCCTTTATCAGACTTATCACCCTTGAGAGTGGTTTCCTTTAGCTGTGGAGTTCTCCACTCCCAGTACTAGAAACCATGTCCTCACCAGGTCAACAGCATGTGACTAGTGCTTCCTCCTTTTGGTAAAATCTGCAAACAGCATCATCTGCCAGGCTTATGTTATACATATGCCTATTTAATCTACAGCAGACTTGCTATCACTTTGACAATCTTCTCGTCTTTACTCAGAAGGTCTTTCTGCTTTGCCTGTCTCTGTTCTGGTGACTTTTGCCACCACTCTCTGGACTCCTTGTGTATCCATTCATCGATGGATTTTTTTTACTTTGCGAATTGGTAAAGGATTGGCTAACTGCAAGGAACATCTCCTAGCTGTATGGTTATAAATATAAAGAGAATGTATGATACGTTTTATAGTAAGTGCATGAAGTGGATCAAAATCTCCTTCCTGCAAGCAACCACACTCTATTACATTTATTTATTCGAATTGCAGGTCCTACTATGATCTCCAAGATGTTATTTCTTCTTGCCTTAGTGGCGATGCTTTGCACCACGACCATATCGCAAAAAATTAACTGTAGTATGTATGAATACCCGGCTACAGGACCTGAAGGGCCTCAATGCTGTCCTTACCATGGTACGTAATGGAAGTGACAAATGTTTGATGAAGCAACTGCCGGAGTACTACAAAAGCAATAGCTGGCAACTAAAACTTCTTTCCTTTCTTTCAGTTCGGGGCGAACCGTGCACTAGCGATGCTGATTGTTTGGCAATGATCGCAAAACTTCTAGATATTACCATAGGTATGTACGTCCCCATATTCTTCATTCCCGATGGAATCTGCGGATATGGACTAATTTGTTTGAAGGGAGTTTGCGTGCTGCCCTAGAAAGTGTGATTCGCTGATGTATTTCGATTGTTTTTCTTTTGTAATAATTTTTGTTTGAATTAATAAAGATTATGATTTGGTTCCGTTTATTTGTCTTATGATTCTACTCTACGTCAATACCTATTTACGCCTAATTTGATGCTGCTTTACCGGACTTGATTTCTGCCAGTATTACATTTATTTTGTCCAAACTCAATGCATATACAAAAGATATCACAAGGACACATAAATATCCGATCACTCCGCACTACAATTTGATTAATTAATCAATTAAGCCGAGTTGAACAGGTGAAATAGTATTGGAGGTAGTTAAATAATATGTTAGTCTGATATTGATCACCTTTTTATATATTTTATATTTTAGCAAATACTTAGAGCACAGATATGAGTCTATAATTGCTTATATCCAGTAGATGTAAGCCTTCGGATAGACACCTATTAATTGAGAATATAATATCTAATTTTTCATTATCATCAACGAGAAGCGCCAACTTTGAATCTCAACATGATGGAGAAACAATTATCAAGGGTAGAGAATAGCAAATTTCTAGGTTTACAAATAAACCAAACCTTAACGTGGAAGCACCATTGTAACAAAATCATTTCTAAATTAAAATCTATTACATATTTTTTTCCTAATCTAAAATATATATTAACCAAAGAACAACTAGTTTCTGTGCATTATGCTTTGGTCGAGAGTAGATTGCGATATAGGATATTGTATCGTTTAATTGAGAGCACACGTCAGAAACTGAAGTAGAGGACACAACACAAGTTGTGTCATCCGTATACAGGAACGTAACACAATTTCCTAGGGATGCCGGCAAATCATTAACAAACAGCAAAAACAGGGTGGGCCCAAGCATAGAGCCCTGCGGAACACCACCAACAATCCTGGACGGGCTCGAAACATGATCTTTACTGGTAGAGTCCATATTTCCAACTATAGGAGTTACATGATATCTGTTGGAAAGATATGATTTGAACAAATCTAGGGCGACATGCCATAGCACTCGATTTTCCTCAATAATAGATTATGATCTAATACGTCAAATGTCTTAGCTAAATCGAAGAACATGTAGGCAGTTACCTGTTTATCGTCTAAGTTGTTATAAATATGATTCAAAACATTATATATTGCATTTTTAGTTGATTTTTAAGAAATAAAACCAAATTGTGATGTACGTAAAATGTTGTTTTTATAATATATAAAAAATATTTCAATCTATTATTTAATTTTTTTTTCGTAAACTTTACTAAATGCAGGTAACAGAGATATCGGGCCGTAATTATCCAGGTCACTGTGTTTACCCTGTTTTAGACAAGGGGTTATTTTCGCGATCTTTAGCCTATCTGGAAAAATACCGCTGGCAAACGTAGAATTTATGATATGAACCCAATGGTCGTGTTATGTGACAATTTACTAATCTTAAGAGAAAACATTGAATTCCATCGACACCAGATGGTCGTTTAGTTGATATTTCGTTGATAATGATGTCCACCTCGTACGTCATCAAAAACAGTCAAATCAGTTTATTAATAATTTTATTGATATTTTACAAACATTTCTTTTTTCCATTTTTGAATGTCAATGACAATTATTCATGTGCTCTTTTCAATTTAGTTCATTTAACATTTAAATAAATTTTAGCTGGTATCACTTAACATTAAACTTTTTTTTTTACTTCTCAAAAGAAGTGGAAGGCAGACATATCAGTTCTGGCCATTTTTGTCTTGTCTGTCTTTGTTACATGTGTGAAATATTAAGCTTATAACATCTGAGTAAGTATCAAGATTTTTCCAATTTGAGAATGTTGCTTATCTAATTTTATTATTTATTTTGTGCCTTAAGCAATGTATTTTTCATTGATTGTGTCTTTTTCACAATTTTTACAATTGAGCACATGGTGATTGTCATTTCCATTTTAGGGTGTAAGGGCTGTAAAGGCTGTAAAAGCTGTAAAGGCTGTAAGATTTATAAGATCTGTACGATTTATAACTTCATCGAGGCTAGAAATTCCATCTACGTCAAATCACAGGTGTATGTGATCCACAGTGATACGGGATGTATCAAGAAATGTGAATAGCATATTATATTCCATAACACCTAGAATATAATTCCTTAAATCGACACTGTCCGAAGAAGCAAGGATGTTGTAAGCTTTTGGTCCTCGTCATGTGCTGTCCAGTCTAGTCCCCATCATCGTAATGCATGTTGTGTGCAACCATCCATCATCGACAACTAGAAACCTTATTTCAATTCCACCTAGAAGCATTTACAATTGAAGATTGCTGTACTCATTATCTCCGATCCTACCTGTAAGTGTGAATACACCTGTTTATGGTGCGCCTATTTATATTTTTGCTTCGTAATGTAACTAATTCCACTTTAAATATTTTATGCCTTCGATTTATTTAAATCAACTCAATTTTTTTTTTTATTTTCCTTATTTTGACTAATTAACTTGTAAACCGGTAACAGCTGTTTATGGTAACTGAAACAAATGTTATTATTATTAGGAATTTAAATTACTGTTTGAACTTTTCAACTTACATATTCATATTTCATATTCTTTTGTTGCATTATATAACTTTTTAATAATTATTAGCCTGCAATTGTATTGCAGCCGTTCATAACCTGACTTTTATGTCATTTCATGTTTAGGCTTATGCATTTGTTTACGTTTGGTCACGATTCATACCAAGCATTTGGAGGTCATTTATCCTATGCTTCAATTACCCTAAATTTACATTACCTACTTGTTGTCTGTTGTCGCTGAATGCAATATTTCCATTTTCATTATATTTACAGTTATAATATATTAAATTTTTTTATACACTTTTATATATACACCATTTTCTAAATTTATTAAATTTGCTAACAGTTGTTGTTTGTCAATCTCCTGCTTACCTGACCACCCTGCTGCTGGTCACAGCTGGCGCCCTCACGTTATAATATCAATTAACGAACCCCCCCAGCCGCGGATTATGAGCAGCCGGACTCTGCGTGCGTTTTTGTTCTTTTTTGAACAAGTCGTAAGTACATCTTCATCAAAGGGGTGTACGTCGCATTGTATTTAATGTTTTTTTTCTTTTTTTTTTATATAATAAAATTATTGATTGTGAATTTACGTCATTAAAAATTCTGTCCTTTTATTTTTGATTAAACCTTTTCAATTTTTGGGGTAATTAAAGAAAGTCAGATTTCTTTCACCCACTTTTTACTTTTCGTGA
Organism: Protaetia brevitarsis; assembly: GCA_004143645.1. Lineage (NCBI taxonomy): Eukaryota > Metazoa > Arthropoda > Insecta > Coleoptera > Scarabaeidae > Protaetia > Protaetia brevitarsis. The sequence goes on from RXPK01000638.1 coordinate 9,434, forward strand.
TTAGTTTTGATTTGCGGGGGTAACCCTGAGTTTAATTGTTCTTTTGCGCCTTAATTTCTACCAGTTTAGCTACCTAATTTAGTTTTTTTAGTTTTTCATTTTGAATTTTTTTTTGATACCTTCAGTACACAGCAGTACGCGCAAATGGGGTAACTTTTACCTATTTATGGGGGCTAAGAATGTGCCAAATTTCAATGCCGATCGGCAAGTGTCACTTGGTAATGTTCCCTTGTAAGTTCCATCTAAGTAACCTGTTATTCCGACATTTTTTTTAACTACCAAATCGAAAAATCAACAGTTTAAAAAGAGTATCAACTAATCATATGAGAATAGATTCTAATAAATTTGCAACATTTGCAAGCTTGTATTAAAATCAGAGAAGGCAATATCAAACTGGTACACTTCCTTGGAGAGCAGAAAGTTGAATTAACTATGAAAGTAAGTATTTACAACTATGAGTTACAGCAATAACTTTTTCAGAAAATCATTGTGTTTATTAATTACAACTGATAAAAATTACAAAGCCAAAATTTACAAATTATAACTGATTAACTTGAGTGCTCCTTTGGAAGCAAGAGACTCTGCCGGTTGTCGTATTTCTTAGGGTTGAACACATATGCCATTAAAACAGACTAGGCCAGGTCTGCATACCCCATTAGGAATTAAGCTTACGTCTAAGAATACTCCCAGAAGTCCCAGAACGTTTAAAGCAACCGTAATACAATTGGCACCAGTGTCGCAAGGTTCGCCTACGTCTGTAAAAAGAAATATTGCTTTCAACAAAATTACTAGACAATTTTATTACTGCCCTATGATCATACCCATGAAGTCGGCACATGAAACTATGCACCTACCAACATTTTAGGTACAATAAGAATTAAGTTATACCATTCACATACTCTCCTGATTAGAGTAGATCATTCTTTGTTTAATTGTTGATCACAGTGCATACACGCATTAATCACTTTAACAGAGAATATGTTATCAAAATGTGTGCAAAAAATATTTATTATAAGTTAAAAAGATAATAGTACTAAAGGTACTAAAGGGGGGGAGGGTGAGAACTTCATTACCCCTGAAACTTTACGCAAACTTTGAAATATAAGTGAATTCAATTTATTAATCCAATTTTTAGCTCTAGGGAAATGTAAAAGATTCCAAATTCTAGTTTGGATTTAATTATCTCTTTATAGATATGTCTTAATGCTTTAGGATCAGAACCCCATATGTTGAAGTTAAGACTCGAAATATGTTTAAATTCTCCTGACAAGACGAAACGATATAATTAATATGATTACGCCACAATAAGTTGGAATCCAAGTTTAAACCTAAACATTTAATGACGTTAGCTATTTGTAAAACATATCCTAAAAAATTAATTTCAAAAATATTTCTCCGGGTAAATATTAAATTGATTTAGAAGGTGATAAAGACAAATACATTTCTTTACACCAATCATGTAATTTTGCTAGGGCTACATTAAGGGATCTAATCGCCAAATTTGAGTTTTAATGTTTGGAGAATAAAACAAAATCATCAGCTTGTTGTAGTAGAAAGCAATCATCAGTAAGATGTTTATGAATAGAATTGGTATAAATATTAAATAAGATCGAATTAAGCGGATTATAATGATTTTCTTGATCCTAAATCATTAGAATCAGGTTTAATTGATACAATTTTGATAGAGAACAATTGGTGAATAATGCTATTAATTTCATTCGAAATACCCAGCTTTCGTAACTGGTACAATAATTTGTTAATATTAACATTAGCATAAGCTCCTGCAATGTCAAGAAAAGCAGCAACCATTCAAGAATATCCCAGACTAAGTTGTGACCAAAAAGTTTTTTATTTTGAAATAAATGGCCAGTAGCTCACATGTGAAAATAGAAGCATGGCTTGAAATATTTCCCGAAATACAGTTCTACCTATTATTGGTACTATTTGTTAAATTAAACCATGTAAAACCTAAGAAGGTTCTGATTACTCGAAGCCAGAACCGTGCTAGTGCACTTCTTGCCTTCCAATCTTTGCTAGTACACTTTTACCCTGCTAGTGCCTTGCCAGTGACCTGCCAGTGGCCTGCCAGTCCCACTGCTGGAGACAGTTATAGTGTATAGCAAAAACCTATATTAAGTATGTAATTGCTATATTGGTGATTGGTTGTGTCTGCATTCTGTGGGGAAGGTGCCACACATTGTTTATGCAAAAAAGTTTGCCCTATATGAGAAGTCAAAACTGTAAGATTATCAATTACTGATGCACCTTGTCTGAAAGCAAACATAAATTGCGGAAAACGTGGACGATATTCATATCACCAATCCAATCTAATCTTCAATAAATTTTCTAACGTTTTCCGTAAGGTACTTAATAATGAAATTGGACGAAAATGAATTACATGGTTACCTGAAAAGCCAGGCTTCAAAATAGGACCAAGCTGTATTTTCTTCCATTCTAAAGGAATGGGATCTTCCACTAAAAAGCTATTAAATAAACCTAACATATAATTCTTAGCAATGGTAGGAAAATGATGTATCTTGGAGTATTTAATGAGATCTTGCCCAGAAGAAGTATATCTTATGCTGTGTTATTCAATGCTATATTCAATTCCTCGAGAGAAAAGGGGCAATCAAGAGCAGAATTGCTATAATCATTATTTAAAAAAAAAACACTTCATGAGAGCGTAGTCACAACCGATCCCAATTTTGGTTTGTCAGTGACAGCTCTTACAATTTGAAGTACAATTTAAAAGCAGATCAGTGTCGCCAAACTTACTAAAGAATTGCTTATAAAAAACACAGTACTCTAATCAGGAAAGTATTTGAAAGCAAGTTATTTGTAATGTAATAAGAATGTTATTACGTACTACGGTAAGGACAGCACGTCACTCCAAGGGGTGTTAGACAATCGTAATGATTGATGTCGCAGATACACATACCCACAGTGCAAATCGTTGCCACTAGGAGAAGAACAATTAAAGATTTGGAAACCATTATAGAACCTGTAATCCAAAAATGTGTAAATAGTGACGGATTATAAAATAGAGTTAAAGAGTAGTTAAAGTCATTTTTTATCCAAATATAATACTTCTCTCAACTGAAGAGAATGAGCATCATGTGTTTTTGTTACTACAAGCATTACGTTCTGTTTTTTTGCAAAAGAAGTACTTTAAATGTTTAGTAATATGTTAGGACTTACCAGAGATGTTCCTGCCAAGTCTAAAGACACTGAATACCTGCATTTTGTCTTCCTGGTGTTTATATATGAATCAGCGAACAGAGGAAGTTATGCATTGTTGGTATAAATTTAGTATAAAAATATTTGTATATTAATATTTATTTAAGGTTAAAACAATGAACTGAATTGCATTTTGCTTATTTTTATAACAATGCAGGTAAGTGTGTCACCGAGAAAAATATTTAGATATCCTTGTTGTTCTACTATGTCTCTCAGAATTCAAAAATTGAAGGAAATCTATTTTAAATTTAGAGATATATGCTGAAGGTACTGCAACAAAGATTTCAATGGCTCAATTTCTTGTTTATAACAAATTGTTTTTTTTTTTATCGAGAGCAACTCCATTTGGTTAGAGGATATCGATTCAAGTATAAGTTCCTGATATAGTTTTAATTGTAAGGATATTTAGTGATTTGAAAATTAAGATTTACAATTTTTTAAAATTTAAAAGTTATTTAAGATGTAAGGAAGGTATATGAAGTCATAATCAGTTACTAATGTTAGAATCGTACATTTCCTAAGTATAATCTATGAAATGACAGCTAGCTTCTAAGATTTCTTTATTGCTTAGCTTCACCTATTGATTCATCTGCAACCAACCTCTTAGGGAGTTTATAACATCCGACTGATTTGTTATTAGATAGTTGAGATATGTTACGTGAGGGAGATGTAAATTTTTTTGGGACTAGGGCTCACGCAAGTACAATCGGTAATGGGAGGGTGGATCAATCAACAACAAAGATGGTGTATCCAAAATAACTTTTAAACGGTGAGAGATAGAAAAGAGATTTCAATGGCGGACGTGCACCGTTTATACAGCTCTTTCGACTGTTAGAGCTGTTTATATACAGGGTGTTGCAGCACGGCACGACATATATTATGCTTATTTGATCGAATTTCAGAAATGGGTTATAATCACTCTATTTGGTATCGAGCGCTGTATATAGAACTGATTTAAAAAATATACAGGGTGTTCATAATTTTATGATTTTTTTTCATATTTCTTTATTCTAATGAGATTTTGTATATATTGGTATGCGTTTGCATTGTATGTTGAAAGCTAATGTAGGATTATACCAGACGTTAAATGCCTACATATGATGGTTTTTGAGCTATGTGTTTGGATGTAGAACTATATTACGCCCTAACAGAGTACAGGCAGAACAAAATGTATACTTCTACTGGTTATTCCTCATATTTTAGGCATTACACATTGTATATATAAAGTAGCGACAGATTACGACTTCAACTTTCACTCGTCAGAAATCATTATTGGTATTCTTGCTGGTCGTAAGGAAACTAATTGTGTATTGGCAATTTGCTAAAACTATTACTGTGTTGATAAGTGGACACTGTCCCCCGAAAAAGCATCTATGCAGCACAAGTCGAGTAAGCGAACCGTGGTGCAAAAGACTGCGAGCTACAAGAAGAAACGAGTTTTACATGTAATCTGCACATGTAAGGAATTGAAAGTACTTAGGCAGAAATATTTCGGGAAGGATCTATTGCAGCCCTCGAGCGTTCTCAAGTCGCCACTAGGCAATATACTGGGCTTTATAGAGAACACCAAGCCGCTCAAGCGGAACACAGAGTTTAAGATAAATTGCAATTATTTAGCTTTTCATAATTAAAGAGTAACCACCCTCTGATTAGTATTCTTTTGTTCACTTATTTCTCCTTGATTGGAAATGAATTTTCCGAGACTTATAATTACATTAAAACTCTAGTCTTTTCTATTTATAAACGTTTATGTATCTTGGCAACAAATAATTTGTGTGACTTGTTTTGTAAGACAATTAAATATCACATTTTCTCAAGCTCAAAACAAATACTGGCAGGTAAGTGGTTTCTGAAAAAAAAAATATTTACAACAATACGCCACCATAGTTATGTTTTGTTCACTGGCTCGTATATAAGAAGCTTGGAGGAAGCATCACAGTATTCTGTGCACTCAGTCCTCAGAGAAACCTATTCTGGTAAGTGCCATAACCTCTTTTGGAGATATGATTTGCAAAAAGTGATCAGATTGTCTTTGCTAATACATAAATCATTTTGGTTCAATTACTTGTGAAGGCACTCTGCTTTTTTGTTTCTGCGAAGATTTTCTCTTTTGAAAATATATATTTAGATTTCAGTATCCACGATGGCTCGCAAAATATTGCAAAATATATTCTTTTTTTTTTTTTTTTGAAAATACGTATTTAAGTTTCAGTTCTCATGATGGCTTGCAAAATATTGTTACTTATTGTGTTCATGGGGACTCTCTGCAACGTAGTGTTATCTGTTTGTCCTCCCGGCTTTTACCAAACACCTACAGGATGCGTTCCTTACAAAGGTAAATATATTTAACCACAAAGAGTTTGGCCGATGTTATGTATCCTCATATATAGATAAGTGGTCAGACTGGTTGTGGTAGAACGTAATCATTGCATTTTTAACCTATGAAATATTACAAGATTAACATCGATTATTACAGGAGTTGGCGAAACATGCAGTATTGATGATAATTGCTTAAATTTACTGTTGAAGATTATTATTAATCTTTTGGGACCCATGTTTACAATTTTGATTTACCTCGGTATACCTCTTGGCGTTTGTCTTCCTGGCCTCTACTGCATCGATGGTATATGCACTGCGATCTAACTCTTTTGACAGCGTCCTTTTTTTTGAAGATGTAACTAAATGATCCAGAGAATATAGATGTATTACAGTTTATCCGCCTTTGTCAAATTGTATCAATAAAATTGTTTTCATTTACGTGCCAAATTATTGAAGTGACTAGAGTGAGCTGACAGATCTATTGACTGTTTGTTAAATTGGTACTGGTAAATAAATAAGAATTCTTGTTAAATTGATAAATAAGACGTATATAAAATAAGCAGTTAGAGTTTAAGAGAAGCTATAGCCAAATTCATATACAGGATGTTAGGTAAACATGCGGCAAAAAATCAAAGGGTTATTCCTTGGTCTATTCTAAGAATATTTTGTCCTATGATGATTTTTGAAAAGCCCCTTTGTTTCGAAGATACAAGTCGAAAAATATTTGCGACAGTATCAACATTTTATTATCAAAGAGTACAAAAAGTTGCTCAATCTACAATAAATGTTCGAAATGGCCTCCTCCAGCCTGGATACAAGTCTTCAATCTTCTCGTCATTGACTGTCGAACTCTTTCAAAGACACCAGGGTCGTTTGTAATTGAGTTACACCCAGCAATTATCCGATTTCGCAAATCGTCCAAATTTTCCACTGGAGTAACGTAAACTATTGACTTCAGAGATCCCCAGAAGAAATAATCTAGGGAGTTTAAGTCTGGGGATCGAGCAGGCCACGCGTGCGGCCCACTTCGATCAATCCAGCGATTTCCGTATGTTGCTGTTAAAAAATTACAAGCAGCAAACAAACTGAAATGTGGTGGTGCGCCATCGTGCATAAACCACATTGCAATCCTTGTCGCTTCTGGTACATCCTACAGAAACTCAGGCAGCGTTGCTTCCAAAAAGTTGCGGTACACCACGCCAGTAAGTCTTCCTAGTAGAAATACCGGTCCAATTAGATAGTAACCCACAACTCCAACCCAAAAATTCAACGAGAACTGATGTTGAAAACGATCTTCAAATACCTCATGCGGATTTTCATCTGCCCACAGATGGTTATTATGAAAATTTCTTACTGCATTTCTTGAGAAACTGGCTTCATCGGTAAAAAGAATCTGTGTTAGGAATATAGGGATGCGAACTGATGTTTGCAATATTCATTGACATAATGCAATACGTGGAGAAAAATCAGCAGGTAGTAGTGCCTGAACGCATTTAATGAGGTATGGATACAACAAATTGTCCTTAAGAATTTTCCAAACTGTTCGATAACTTACATTTAAAGTATTTGCAATTTTTCGCGTAGAACTACCAAGATCTTCCTGTATCATCTCCAGCACATTCTCTTCCAATTGTACCGTTCTTGCAGTCATTGATCTTCCTGGCCCTCCACTTCCTTTCATTGAGCCTGTTTCACGAAGACGTCGATGAATGTTTTCGAAGAATTTTCGGTCGCGGACATTACGGGCAGGAAATCGTTCAATGTACAATCATCTAGCCTTCTAATCAGTTGCCATCAGCAAGTCCATACATGAAATGCATGTCAGTCATCTCGGCGTTCGTATGTATCATGATAGAGGATTTCACTAACTATTAAAGACACGTCAAACGTCACTCAATCGAAACAAATGCGACCGATGAGACGTATTCAAATGAAATCCACTAGTAGATAAAACAGCCGTTTCATGTGACCGAGATCGAAGAAATAACAACCATTGTAAACAATTTTTTGTACTTGATAAACTTATTGGCGTACGTCATACTTTTATTTAAATTAATAATTTCAACGAATATCGAATATGGTTGTCGCAAATTTTGTTCGCCCTGTATCTTCAAAACAAAGGGGGTTTTCAAAAATCATCATAGGACAAAATATTCTTAAAATAAGCCAAGCAATAACCCATTGAATTTTTGTCGCAGGCTTGCCTAACACCCTGTATAAGTGTATTTAAAATAAATAAAAGTTAGCGTTAAATTGATTTTATATTTGATATGACTCTCAGTATCAAGTGTTGTAGAATTAAAAATTATTTTATTTTGCTTTAAAATAATCTCGTAGTAATTTGAAAAATAAGGAAATGTTCATCTGAATAAAAATTATATTTAATACATATACTATATACATTTTGTTTTTATGCCTTGCCATATTTTAGAATATAACTTTCGGGTATATACAAGACTATTATATGTGTCCTTGAATCGATGCATGAGTAGGTAAAAGGGCCTGGAAATTTTTGAGTCAAAATTTCATCTTCTGGAGTTTAGCCTTGCTTAAATAGAAAGTAGTTTGTGCCATATTTTTAGTTTTGAAAAATAAAAAAGTATGCCTTGGGAATTTACAAAAACTACTCAATTAAAAACTTCATCGTGTTTATTTTTTAAAATTTTATTAGTGAAATAAACTGTAATAATCGCTTCTGAACGATTTCCTATGCAACTGCTTTCTCACGCGTTGCTCTGTATTCGAAATAAAGGTAGCGTAACATGAAGATATTATTATATTTATATTCATAGGTTCCCAGAAGAATTTTACTTTGCCTCATTCCCTGGAGATTCTCCCAATAATTAGATCTTCTCTGCTCCATTTCTCTTTTCAATTTCTTCAGTATTGTACTGCTACTTATCCCGCAAAAGGGTTCAGACTCTACAAAAAGTATTCTAACCCCTTTTTTTGCGAGGTTGTCCGTTATCTCGGTTCCTTCCACTTCTGTGTGACCCAGAACCCACAGGAGGGTTACTTTATTCCTTTTGTCTAGCTCATTTAATTTCCCTAGGGATTCCCAGACCATCCTGGAACTGATTTCATATGAACTCGGCGCCTTGATGCGCTTGACTATCAGACATGATGATTATCTCCTGCTTCCGATAATTTTTATCTATATTGAACTGGACACATCTTTCTGCGTGTATTTCCGCCTGAAAAATACTTGGATATTTTCCCGAGCTTTCGAACTATGTGGTTCTAGGCCCATATATTCCTATTCCAGTTCCCTCTGCCGTTTTGGAGCCATCAGTATACCATTTGATGGCATTTCTATTCAAGTTCAAGATGGTGTTATGATCCCACTCGCTCCTGTTACTCAGCTTTATGATGAATTTCTTCACAAAGCTGTTTTGAAGCCATGAGTGTATTTGATGGCATTTCTATTCAATCTCAAGATGGTATTATGATCCACTTGCTCTTGTTGTTAAGCTTTCTGGTCAATTCCTTCACAAATTTGAATTTTTTTGGCATGTCATCCTGGAGTATGTTCCAGGTTTGATCGTCGTCAGGAGATTGAGGCCTATGCCTAATCGTTTTCTCCTTCACCATTCTGAGAGGGGTAAGATCCAATGCTACTTCCATAGCTGCTGTTGGGCAGGTTCTCATAGCCCCCGTTATGCATACACATGCTAATATTTGCACTTTCGAGAGGTTAGTTCTCGTGGTGGCCAGATTAGTTCTTTTGCTCCAAGCTACTGATGCATAAGTGATGATCGGTCTCACAATCGCTGTATACATCCAAAGCAGTATCTTTGGGTTACATCCCCAATTTTTCCCTGCACAGTTGTTGCACACCATCAGAGCTTTTTTGGCTTGTTGGTCGCTTCAAGTTCATGTTTGTTCCATAGAAGTTTACTGTCCAAATAAGGCCTAGGTATTTAATCTCCGTTCTCCAATCTATATTTTGCCTATTCATTTTTATGCTTTTGTGATTGGATTTTATTTTCGTAGTGAATGTTACTAACGTAATCAGTCTTACTGGGGTTAACATTGAGCCCACCGATTAGCAGCATCTTCTCGTGAAGTTCAATCCTCTTTGAACTGTGTCTCAGAGAGTATTCTCAAATTTGCCATATTTTTGTATATGACAATTTCATCAACATATCCTTGGAAAGGTATACCTAAATCAGTCAGCCCACATAAGAGTTCGTCTACTATTAGGCTCCACATAAGTGGCAATGTATCTCCCCCTATGAACATCCTCTGGTCGTACTAACCGAGATGGTCTTATGTACGTACATCCATCTGGAAGTCACGCCATCAGCCCCTCTGTTAATTAATGCTTTTTTGACAAACTCCTGTGGGTGTTGTCAAAACCGCTCTCTATGTCTGGAAAGGCGCACACTACAGTTTCTTTATTCGTCAGTGCAAATGGAAGTTGTAACAGTCAACCCAATTTTGGGAATGAGAAAATTGCTAATAGCGATCACACTTCTTGAATTAACTGGGTATCGAACTAAAAGGAAATTACAAGGTAGATGCTCATAGACATCAATTATTACAACAACTTAGCAAATCAAAGCAATTTTATTAATACAATTTGACAGAAGTGGTTAAAACTTAATGTATTCGCATCTTCGGCATCATCTTCAAAAATAGGACGCTGTCAAAAGAGTTAGAGCGCAGAACATATACCGTTGATACAGAAGAGGCCAGGGAGACAGACGCCACTGGGTATGAGAAGGAAAATCAAAAATGTAAACGTGGGCCCCAAGAGAGTGGTAACAATGTTTAATAGCAATGTTAAGCAGTTATCTTCAATATTGCAAGTTTGGCCTAGTCCTGTAAGAATCGATATTAATGTTATAATAATTAATAGGTTAATAATGCAATGATTATATATTATATCCGATCACAACCAGCCTGGCTACTTATCTCTATATAAGGATACTTAACATCGGCCAAACTCTTCGTGGTTAGATATATTTACCTTTGTAAGGAACGCATCCTAGAGGAGTTTGGTAAAAGCCGGGGGGACAAACAGATAACACTACGTTGCAGAGAGTCCCCATTAACACAATAAGTAACAATATTTGGCAAGCCATCACGAGAACTGAAATTTAAATACGTATTTTCAAAAAAAAAAAAAAAAATTGCAGAAAATGCAGAATGCCTTGACAAGTAATTTTTGAAAGGTTATTCATGTATTAGCAAAGACAATCTCATTATTTTCGTAAAATCAATTCCTCAGATGAGGTTATGGGACTTACCAGAATAGGTTGCTGTGAGAAGTGATTGCACTGAATACTGGATGCCTCCTCCAGGCTTCTTATATACGAGCCATCAAACAAATATAAACAATGGTAGTGTGTTTGCTATAAATATTTTTATTTCTGAAACCACTTATCTGGTAGTATTTGTTTTGGCTTAAGGCGGTGTGACATTTAATTGTATCACAAGCGAGCTTCTTTGTTTGTTGCACAGATGATAGTAAATAAAAAATAGTGGAGCTTTAATGTAATTATAAATCTTATATAAATAACCTCCAATCAAGAGGAAGTAAACCAACAAAAAATAAACCAAACCAGAGGGTGGTTCTATGTAAATCGATAGGTGAAGCTCAGCAATAACAAAATCTTAGAAGCTGAAGACTTACCGTCATTTAATAGATAATGTTTAATTCTCAAAGTGAACACCTACAATATAAATCACTACTCCTCATACAGCTTTTCAATTTACAATCCTTTCAATCTCAATTCTTAACTCACAGTTAAAACTGTATTTGAATCGATATCCTCATTTTCTAAAGACATTTGCTCTTGATAAAAGAATAACTTAATAATATGGGGACTGATCATTAATTTTTTTGTGTGTTATATCCTCATAACACGGGATAACAATACATCAAATAGGCTCCATTGGATTTTGAGTGCTAAGATCCATAATATTACAACAATAATGTTTAAATCCGTGTATACATATATTTGTGTGTATGTTTTTCTTGGTGATACAGTAACCTGCATTGTTATAACAATAAATTTGTCGTGTTATTTTAATTCCTAAATAAATATTTATGCACAAATATTTTTATACTAAATTTGTAACAATATGTAAGTTTGTATGTCTTCTGATTCGTATATAAACACCAGGAAGAGGAAGCCTTGGTATTCAGTGTCTCTAGAATCGGCAGGAACATTTTTGGTGAGTCCTATCACATTGCTAAGTATTTTTTTCTGAACATTCCTTTTGTAATATAATGCTTACGGTAACAAGAAGACATGATGCTGAATTCTCATGAGTTGAGATTAACACGTTGGGACAAAAAATTACTTTGGGCGTATTTAGTCAGTCCACTTCAACTCATTCTGTATTCTATAGTGCATCATTGTTTATTAAACGACGTGACAAACATATTGCAACACACCGAAGGAGGTCAGTCACAGAGCAGAAATCTTAATAAAACAACTAGCGCTGATAATCATCTGTCAGAGCTTCATATACGAAGAGGAAGAAGAAATTCTCCCCTGGCCTGCTCGCTCTTAGGAATTAAATCCGATCGAGCATGTGCTATGATGGGTTGCCACATAAGGCTTTGCTACAAATAGCAAACACCTTGCAGGAACTTTGTCGTCATCTACAGCACGCTTGGGATGAGATCTCACAAGATGCTATTGATCGCCTCATTCAGAGCATGCCCAGCAGAGTTAGACAGTGCATAAACAACCGTGTGGATGTGATATTTTATTGATAAATTTTTGCTAATTATTGATATTTTTTTCCAATTGTTAAGATTTACCACTGAAATGTGTGTGTGACCTAGCTCCTTTAAGGAGTTGCAATTTTTTTCGGCAGGTGGTTTAAATTTTTTATATTTGGATTACAGATTTTATAATGGTTTCCAAATTTTTAATTGTTCTTCTCCTAGTGGCAACACTCTGCACTGTGGGTATGTGTATCTGCGATAGCGATCATTACGAATGTCTAACACCCCTTGGAGTGACGTGCTGTCCTTACCATGGTACGTAATAACATTCTTATTACATTACAAAATTACTTAGCTGTATTGTATTCTATCTAAAATTCTGGTAGGTGCATAGATTAACGTACCCACTTCATGGTCACGACCATGGGGAAGTAATAACATCCTCTAGCATTTGCTCTAAGTAAAATTTCTTTTTTCAGATGTAGGCGAACCTTGCGACTCTAATGCCGATTGTATTTCGCTGGCTTTAAACATTCTGGGACTTCTGGGAGTATTCTTAGATATAAGCTTAATTCCTAATGGGGTATGCAGACCTGGTCTAATATGTTTTAATGGCATATGTGTTAAACCATAAGAAGTATGAAAACTGGCTTGAGCTCTGTTTGCGAGGAAGCACTTAACTTAAACCGCTACTGTACGAGGATTTTGACTTTGTAAATTTTTGTCAGTTACACTTAATAAATACAATTATCTTGATATTTGCTCCGACTTTCCGCTCTCTATGCCCTAATCAGCATTTGAATTAATTTTCGTATTAGGAATTGATATTCTCCTCAGTATGTTGATTTTTAATATTTGATTGTGGAGAGAATATTTGAAGAACGGGTTTCTTTGAGACTTAGAAATCTACTTCAAATTGTAAAACTCTAAGTTCATTTCTTTGACGACTAAATTTAGCAAGAAAGATCACTTGCTATTTGTAAGGTATTGTATTCATGCCATGCTGCAGATGCAGGCTCTCCAACTTGAACGACATGGATATCAGAAGTTTGCACTTTTGAAGACTCGTTTCCCATGGTATGATTGTGCATGTAAATAACTTGAAAAGTCAATAGACGAAGACACAGGAAACAAAGGATCGAGATAAGCGCGAAAAGAATAATCGGGCTCACGATTGTAGGATTTTCCAATGTAAATATAATTGTTTGCAAGTGCGTGGTAGAAGATACTACACGGGTAAGTATAAGATTTTATTACCACATAGATTAAGTAAACTGCAATAATATTTCAGGTGTATTGTGATCCCCTTTTTTCGTAGAGGACGCTCTGTAATTTTGCCCTCATAATTAGGCCTATCATCTTTGAGAGCGGCTTCTTTGTGTAGCTACTAGCTGTGGGATTTTCCACGCCCAGTATTACAAATCTTGTCCTCGCCAGGTCTTCATACTGGCACAGCACATGAACTGGTGTTTCTTCCTCCTCTTGGCAGAATCTGCAGGTTGCGTCATCTACCAAGCCTATGTTGTACATATACTTATTCAGTCTGCAATGACCAGTCAGCAGACTTACAATCATTTTGATAGTCTTCCTGTCTTTATTCAGTAGATCTCTTTGCTTGCTTTAGGAACTCTTTTGCTTGTCTCTGTTCCGGTGATTTTTGCCACCACTCTCTGGACTGATTATGTATCCATTCATTGATGGATTTTTTAATTTGCGATTTAGTAGTGCCGGAAGAGGGGTCCGCTCCAACGAATGACCTTGACGAATCTTGCTTGGCCAGCTCGTCCGCCGCCTCAATTCCTCTCACCCGAGTGGCTAGAGGCCCAGACCAAGGTTAATTTCCTTTGGGTGCCCACCTCATTTAGCGAAACATTTTGTGGAACTTGGATATTTCTGAGTGTGGGGCGTAAAAATTGTTATAGGAGTTCAAGAACAACCATCGTCTCTTGTGGCCACAGGGATATTGAATGAACTAAAAGTAACAGTTATCTGTCTTCGATTGTTATCACTATCAGGTAAACCAAAATAGAATTCAAATCAACAACCACTAACTAACATTAAGATATCGTTATTTGCTCTAGTTTGAGGAGAGTATAAAAATTGTTATCGAATAAACATCTCGAAGGATGAAGAAATCTAGCGCAACAAAATATAATAAAATTAAAAAAAAAAACATCAGATAAGCTTGAATTAACAAATAAAATAAAGCTCACATTATATCTAAGCTATAATTGGCACCTCCAGCTGATGTGGTCTATTTTTACAGTCATTTTTAACAAATTCAAAATTTGCCTCTAGAGTAGGCAACCGAGTATGCACTTAAACTTACAATTGCTCCTTTATTAGGCTTTGCAACCTGTTTTAAATGTCTATAAATTATATTCAATGCATCTATTTCTATAGCACTATGTATTTTGGGAAATTTTATGTAAACTGTTCTAATATTCCAGAAACTATCAAGAAGATAAATGCCACACATTGTGTAATTCAGGAAACTCTTTTTGCATTAACTAAACTCGTTTTATTTTTGGTGTACAAGTCCACGAAACTTCGATAATGAGGAAGCTATGACGCACCTGCATGCGAAATCAAAGAGAATATTGTATGGTAAATATGCTAAAAGCGAACAATTACTACCACACGAAGTAAACAAATTATAACTTATATAACTTTATTGATATAACTTGACAGTAGCGATTTTTTTTTAATTTATTTTTAAGGAACCATTTATAATTAATTGCTTTTACAGAATTAATAAAAATTGCAGCATAAAATAACCACTATATTAACAGAAATTATTAAAATATAACACATTGATGATTCCCGAATGATCCTGGTACATCTTCAAAAATATACCTATGTAGTTAGGTCAACGCATATGTTAGCAACACAGTAGAGGCCAGGGGCACACACTTCGCCAGGTAGAATAGGCAATATCAACGCTCCAAGGGCGTTTAGTATTAATGCTAAGCAATTATTGTCTATAGTACAAGTTTGACCCTCAGCTGTAATAAATCCAATAACACATTTTTTTCGTAAATGCACTGTAAAAGGGTGACTAAGGGTGATTTTCATAATGTCACTTTAAAGCTTTAAAATCACTTTCATTTAAAGTTGTCATAAATAATACACAGACTTTTGTTAAAGTGCGAAAGTGACATTTATTATGAAACCCGGCCCAAATTTTATGTTCTAATTCGCAACTTAATGATAACCTGCCACACGCTTATCCTCATATAAATGTTTTTCGTCAGCTAAATTATTTGTGGTTAGGCATACTTACTCCTGTAAGGATAACATCCTATAAGAGTTTGGTAATAGCCTGGAGGACATGCAGATGACACTACGTTGTAGAGAGTCGCCATTAAGGCCATAAGTAGAAATATTTTGCAAGCCATCGTGGAAACTGAAACTTAAATAAAGTATTTAAAAAAAAATATCACAAGAGTCATTCATGTTTTAAAAAAATGTTCTTCATATGTATCCAAGTGATTTTGTGAAAGACAGTTATGCCTCGGTAAAGAGATTCTTGTCTATATATCTATTGTGTCCCCTATTCTTGCTGCTTTACAGCTGGCCTTCCAATCCTATTCCTTTCAGAAAGTGTAGGATGTAAGAGTGCCCCAGTCTAGGTAAGTCTTCCTCTTCGATTTCACATGCTCCCAGGTGCAGCGCCCTCGAGTTGCACAGTGCTACGCAGTTTGAGAGGAGGTGGATGGGTGTTTCATCCTGTTCCCCACAAAATCTACATTCAGATTGCTTTCCAATCCAAGCTTACTCAGGTGTCCTTTCAGTCTACAATGGCCTGAAAGTATTCCTGTTAATATGCGAACATTGTTCTTACTTAGGTTTATGCATTCTGTAAGTCTCTTCTGGTTATAAGTTCCCAGAAGAATTTTACTTTGCCTCAATCCCTGGAGATTTTCCCAATAACTGGATTTTCTCTGCTCCATCTCTATTTTTAGTTTCTTCAGTATTGTACTGCTACTTAACCCGCAAAAGGGTTCAGTCCCTACAAAAGGCATTCCAGCCCCTTTTTTTGCGAGGTTATCCGTTATTTCGTTTCCTTCCACTCCTGTGTGACCCGGAACCCACAGGAGGATTACTTTATTTCTTTTGCCTAGTTCATTTAATTTCCCTAGGCATTCCCAGACCATCTTGGAACTGATTTCATATGAGCTCAGCGCCTTGATGGCTGCTTGACTTTCAGACATGATGATAATCTCCTGCTTCCGATAATTTCTATCCATATTGAACTGAACACATCTTTCAATAGCGTGTATTTCCGCCTGAAAATATACTGGATATTTTCCCAAGCTTTCGAAATATGTGGTTCTAGGCCCATATATTCCTATTCCAGTTCCCTCTGCCGTTTTGGAGCCATCAGTATACCATTTTATGGCATTTCTATTCAAGTTCAAGATGGTGTTATGATCCCATTCGCTCCTGTTACTGAGCTTTGTGATGAATTCCTTCACAAAGCACTATTTCCTCTTAAGCAAAATGTCAAACTTATCCAGAAAGAATATATTTATAGGTTTAGATAGGATTATGGGCCTTTTCCCATGTGCGAAGAAGGCATCTCGGCCAAAAGGACCTATTGCGCCTCCATGTTAATTTTAGCCCTCTCAGTCAGGTTGTACCCTATGAAAAAAGTTTGCAATCTGGCTGAGTGTTAACTTACCGACTCTAGGTCTGTTTAACCGATCGACCCCAAAGTGCGACTGCCTCTTCCCGTCCACTGCCAGGCAATTGACAAGATTGTGAGCAGGAGTTTCCTCTGCACTCCCACATTTCTGCACGAGGGAGGGTTCACTAGCTTCATGCCATGTAGTGTTTATTTAGTGAGCAGTGCTCGGTTAAGATTTCTGCGAATAGTCTCAATCCGTCGAAAAGACTGCCTTACAGAATCTTTCCTCATTAGGATAAAGTCCTAGAGATTTACAGCATCTTGCGCCGGCGAGTGCATTCCAAAAAGAGCAGAGCCTAGCAGCAAGTTGGGATCCGACAAACGTTTTGATGCTGCCATATGAGCTACCATACGTCGATTCTGGACCTAAGAACGACAGATTGTTGGTGCCCCTTGCTAACGTGTCAGCTATTTCATTGCCTCTGATCCCAGAGTGAACTGGCACCCATCTGAATGTGACATTTAGATGTTCTGCCAGCTGTTTAAGCTTTCTGTAGCGCCTTAGTACCACCTCAGAGTCAAATCTGACAGTTCCCAAAGTTTTGAACGCAGCCTGAGTGTCGCAGATGATTTCTACCCTTCCATACTTGCGTAGGCAGTTTGAGATGCCCTCAAAACAAGTCTAGATGGCAATAATTTCGGCCTGGAAAATGGTGGGAGAGGCCCCTAGGGCAAAAGCTTCGCCATCCCGCTTTTGGTCCCTCTAGATTCCAATGCTCGTGCCATTACGCGTTTTCGAGGCATCGACAAACCAACAGGGTAGACCACGGTTTGCGGATGTACACTATTGCAGTTTTCCTGCTGGAGATATCTACGTGGTATACCCCAGTGATGCTGATAACGGGCAAAATCTTATCCGCCTTTATGCCTTTACGGATAGTGGTACTGTCTATTCGATGTAGTTGAAGATGTTAGTGTGGATTATGGGACTTACCAGAATAGATGTTCGTGAGATTTGAATACACTGATTGCTCTACGGCTTAGATCGGCCGTCTTATATATAAGTCAGCGAACAAAAGGTAATAATCGCAACGTGTTTGTTGCAAATATGTTTTTTTTATCTAGTAATATTTGTTTTTGATTTAAGAAAGTACGCCGTTTAGTTGTATAAAAATACAAATCGCAGTTTCTTTGTTGCAAAGATGCACTAATAAATGAAAAAAAAAAAAAATGGAGCGTTCACATAATTGAGAGAGTTTGAAGTCAAACGGTTTAAGTGAATTATTTATGGTTATAAGCTATGTAGTAAGATATAAAATTATTTGCTAATCAATGACTTCGCTTTCTCTTAAGCATATTTCTACCCTCTTTTGCAAATTTTGGGGTGGTTTTTCAACAATTCTACGAAATAGATGGTGTAGTGCAATTCCTCATTGTATTCTTTCTATTTTTCTATGTGAATGGCTCTTTTTTATACACATTTCTTTCTTGACCATGTATATAATTTTTAATTTCTTTTTCTTTTGGTTTTTAGCTCGTAAATATTGAAAACATGAATGAGTACTACAACGTTTCGCTTTATTGCAAAGCTTTTTCAAGTATATAAATATAAAAAATAATAAAATGGCAATTAATTGAAAATTTTACAAATATACCTATTACAGAATTCATTAATGCAGTAGAATTAACAATAACACAAACATATTTCCATATTCTTTTTTAGACCTCAAACTCATCAACAATGATAACAAAATTCTAACTAAATTGTATACTAAACCAACATGGTCTGGGCGTTATCTAAATTTTAAGTTTTCACAACCTTTATCTCAAAAAGTTAGTGTTATTAGTTTAGCTGACAGAGCAATAAAATTAACAAGTCCAGTTTTTCGATCAGATATTATTAACAAAGCAAAAAATGTTCTAGAACAAAATAATTATCCAAATTCTCTTATAAACAAAATATTCAAACAAAGAATTTTTCTTTTTTATAATAAATCAACAAAAAATATAAATAATAGTCAAATAATTACAAAATTTATAAAAATTCCTTATGTTAAACATTTATCCGAAAAAATAAATCAAATTTTCAATCCATATAATTACAAAATTGCCTATCAAAACACAAACAAACTACAAAACCAAATCTATTCAAAAATAAAAACAAAAATTGAAAAAAGTAAACAGCACACATAGTTTATAAAATAGACTGTCAAAATTGTAATGGTGTATATATAGGTGAAACCATGCAATATTTGGAAAATAGAATAAAAGGACACAAATATAATAAAAATCTTACAGCTTTAAAAAAAACATGAAATAACTCAAAATCATACCTTTGATTTCAACAACGTAACAATTTTAAACAAAGAACAAAATTTAAAAACACGTAATATACTTGAAATAATTCAAATTTATAAACATAAAAATGCAGTTAATGATAAAACCGATATACAATATTTCACAAAATTATGTAATTTAATTTTATAACTAAATACGATATTTTTAAAGAACTATTTAATTACAAAATTCAAAAACAAATAATCAAAACATCCTATTTTAAAACGTAGTCTTTAAAGAAAACATAATAATATATTCAAAATCCTAGTAAACAAAACAATTTGTCATTTATTAAACAAAAACATTTTATATATGATTTACACTTTTTACATTTATATTTATATACTTGAAAAAGCTTTGCAATAAAGCGAAACGTTGTAGTACTGATTCATGTTTTCAATATTTACGATCTAAAAACCAAGAGAAAAAGAAATTAAAAAAAAAAATAAGATGTCACGAAAAACGAATTACAAATTAAAAAGGAGTTAAATAAAACAAATTATATTTATAGTTTTTGACTCTTAATTATTACGGTAAAACAATTACTACAACCTATCAAACTTCGGTAATATTGTAATTAAAAATGTGCTAATTAAAGAGGAATGACATTTCAATTTCTTCCTATTTTCGAAAAAAACGTGTTATTATTTTTGTATTTTATAATCTGATACTGATACATGCTTACTAATTAGCAGCTTCATTTAATTATATCGCGTTTATCTGCCAAGCTGACTTGAAAATTAATGGATTTATTTAAAAATAATTATCTATAATATTCTGTATGAGTCGTCACAAAAAGTTTAGAGTGAATTGAAATGGCTTTGCTGGGTTAAAGCAAATATATAGGCTGCTATTTAAAAAAAAAATCAAGTTACCAAAAATGACATTGAAGTAGGGCCAGCCGTATCTTGGCTCGCTGTCCGTTGGTTGATGATGCATTCTTAGCGCGTCATCAGTATAGGAAAGACGCTAGTGAGTGCCGGGTCAACAACCAGGCGTGCAGTCGTTATTGTTGATTGTTTTTTTTTCTGTGTTGTGCCGTAAAATTGCTAGGATGGCTGCCACCGGATTTGCACATTTCAGAAACTCAAAATGTTTGTGCGCCTGCTTCTAACGGACAAGAAAATTTAATAGAAATGTTTACTTAAAAAAGGATTGGATTTGCGATTACGACCAAAAGCAAGCTGCTTTTGTTTTCCTGGCGTTTTATTCGGAGGGGAATTAATATGGGCGAAGGGTGGTATTATGGATTTAGTGCACGTCTGGGAAAGAATTAAAACGCATGAAAAATCGAAGGTACACATAAACAATGTTTTTAGTTTCTCCGTGCTTGGTAAGTCAAAATATTTTAACTCAATTAAACTCAGCCTATGGAAAGGTAAAATTAGAACAACGAAAGAGTTGACAAAAATCGATATGTATTAAATATAATCGTAAATTGTATTCGATTTTGCGGTACACTAGAACTAGCCTTACGAAGACAGAATGATTTATGAATTTAAAGTTTTTTTTTTTTCTTAAATTAAACAGACAGCGTTACACACAGGAATTATATACATATTACACAATATAACAAATATAGGTTCATTTTGAATTTGTTGTACGGATATTCTCTTATGTATTTGGGTATTTTGTTGTACATGTCTATTGCTGTTGTTGTTAGTGTCTGACTATACTTATGGCAGCTATATTTTTCACTTCTCAAGTGCGATATTCTACGAGTTTTGTAATTGTGTATTTCTCTCTTGGTTTGTATTCTTAAATTAGTTTTGATCTCATTATTTCTTATTTTGTGTAAACATAATATATTATTTAAGTTTATTATTTCTTGTATGTTTAATTCCTTTGTCTTTTCATGAATAGACGTTGTTGGCGTTCTATAGTGTAAGTTGTATATTATTTTTAGCACTTTGTTTTGCTGTCTTTGTATCTTGGATAGGCTCTTTTTTGACGAATTTTCTCATCCTAGTTAGATAACTATTTTTGGCGTTAAATAGAGCATGATATAGGTGGTTTTTTTTTTACAAGCGAACGGTATCATGTGCTTAATTTTATTCAAAGCTGCAATAGTTTTCGTATTTTGTTCAACCAATTTCTGTATATGTTTATCCCATTTCATAGTTTTTTTGTAGTTGTAATCCTAGATATGTTGTTTCAGTCACCTCTTTTAGTTAGTAATTATTTACTTCCATATTTACTTCCTGCTTCTCTTTTTTATTGCTATATATCATATACACAGTTTTTGTTTCATTGATGGTAAGTAAATTATTGAAACACCATTCTTCTAAAATGTTAATATCTTTTTTGATTTTTGTTTCCATATTTTTGGTACTGTGTCCAGAATAAAGTATGTAGGTGTCATCTGCGTATACGTATAGCTTTCCGTGGAAAGGTCGTTCAAAAAGATCGTTCACGTATAGTGTATAGAGGACTGGTGGAAGATTTCCTCTTTGTGGTAATCCAAAATCGGCAGACATCGAATCGCTCACGCAGTTGTTTACTTTTGTCATTTGTTGCCTGTTGAAAATATGAGACTTTATAATGTTTAATTCTTTCTCTTTAAAACCGTTTGTTTGATTCCTATAACATTTCTTTTCAGTTTTTAATTTAACATATATGTCTTATATTGTCTATATTTCGCTGACATGCACAAATGCGGTTCTTTAGAGCAACAAAACACAACATTCAATTCATAAAATAGAGAGATATAAAAAAAATATACCGAAGGTGCATACATACTTTCTGCAACACCTTTGATATTCTACCGGCTTACTTTGGTTAACACATTTTTTTTTTTTTTGAATTACCAGCAATGTAATATTGTATACGAACGGAATAATCTATTTTCGCTACACGTCTTTATAGCTTTGCTCAGTTATGTTTATGTTTTTCTTTTAATTTAATAGATCTGTAATTATTATTTTCCTATCAATGTTTTACTTTTCCTGCGTATCCCCATTGTCTTTATAATTAATAAATAATATTATTTATTTTATGTTTTATGCCATTCAGACATCAACTTTAAATTAAATAAGAACAAGAAGCAATTTAAAAGGACACAAAAAAACAATTTAAATAATTGAAAAATTGATGTAAATGATACATTTCGAATTTTACTAAAAAGTATTAATAAATAAAAATGTTATGGACGTGCACCTATGGACTGTGTTACGGGGTTCGCTCGCTCTCAAGCGTAAAGCTCTTGGATCGAAATAATTTGCTTCGACACACAAATTTTTGGATGACACTGTATATTTGACAAAACAAATTAAATTCAAGATAAATAAAAAAAAATACAATGAATTATAATAAAACAACTTTTAACATAGGTTACGATGATAATATATTGTTATGGAGAGAGTAGTTGATATTCTACTATTATTTAAAAAGGGAATGTCACTATTTTACTTAATTATATTTTAAAACTTATTAGATATTATAAAAAAAGGATATAATATGTAGCAGCAGACAGCTAGACAATGTCCAGGTGATGTAGGTAATCTCTGCATTTGGCAGGTTCTTCAAGGCATTTTCCTTTAGAATTTTCCCTTCAGGAAGCAAGATGATCAGCAGTGATACACCTAAACATCGAAAATGAATATTAGAATTTGAATAGTATAATTTTACATTAGATTTTGACAGATCAAATTTGGATCCACCTTTAATTCGAGTGAACAGTTTTATTATTTTTACTGTGTATCTATTTCTGTAAATTTTTGTTTAATAATGTTTTTATATGCATTGGCAGTCCAATTGCTTTGATATGTCAACAGACAGACATGGGAATTGCTGGAAATTGAGTTCTGTAACAATTCTATGTGTATAAATGGTTGCCTACCTTTTGGGGGCACAGTAATGAATTTTAAGATTGTTGTTTTTTTATAGTAATAAGCGTTTATAAATTTCAAATGTATTTTTCTCATAATTCAGAGACTCATACCTTTGTTATATAAAAAGTGTAAGGTGATTTCAGATTTTGTAATTTTATTTATTTTCACTTCGTTGAAACATACGATAGTTTCTGTCGATCACATGGCCATTCTCATATGTAAAACAAATGGAGGTTCCTCATTTTGGTTATATTAACGGATTCTCACAAAAGACAGTTGGACTCCTTGCTTGGAGACAATCGCTTGCAAGTCAGTTAAAACATTTTTCAATTCGAACCATTCAATAACCGAACCTTGTTCGAGGCAGACAGATTTCCGTTTGTTCTCGTAAAAAATTTAACGGCTATTTCGATAAAATCCAATTTTATCCCAAATTACAACCTAAAAATAATGGTTAATTGTTAAACAAAGTTTTTCACATAAATTTTATTCCAAATTACACACGATTTTGGGTAATTTTTCTTCAACGACGATTTTTCCGAGTAATATTCCTGTCCTGAGCACCATCCTCTCTGACCTGATGTATCTACGAGGTACGAGGGCCCATATCGACCTGAACAGTCCTGACCACCGATGATCGCAGAATTCGGCCTGTAAAAGGTACTCCTCGTCAAATCTACCTAAAAAATAAACGTATTATTTCAATTCTAATCTAAATACAATTATACTTATAAGAAATTTTATTTTAATCCGTTCTGAAAAATTTGAGGTTAGAAAATCGTTTGTAACATAGCTAAACGACCTCCAGTTACTTTGGGGAAATTTGTGTATTTAGGTTTATAAGTATTTGTTATGTTTTTACGTTACGAACCAATATCCAGTGATTTACCATCAAGGTTGGCTACTCTGTTTCACACGTTTATTCAAATCTAATATAACTCCATTTGAACGGTCAGAAAACGCGGGATTTTTAAAATTTATTTCAAACGTAATTAAGTAAGAAACTATGAATTTGAATTGCAAAAGGTGGAATTACTTAATGAAACTTTAGTGTTATTAATTAAACGGACTCATGGACTTACCTGAGATTATTATCCATAGATTTATGTCTGATATTAAACAAATTCACATTTAGTAATTTCTTTTATTAAATAAAATCACTTTTATTCGCACTTAAATGTTTCATTTACACATAAGGATTGAATACGATTAGGCACGACATTATCATGCCTATGAGAGCATTTAAACTGGTCTTAAACATTGAATTGAGGAGAGGACAATTGACAACATCATCCCACCACATCCCTATGCGTACTGAGTTAAAATATAAGAAAGTAACGAGCTATTCAATATTTTTTTTATGTCACCGCCCCTCGATCGGAAATTTCTCTCTCTGCATGCCATCTGGCTGGTGAGACAGAACACTTCTAAATCAAAATTATAAAAAATAGATGACACTGGTAGATATAAAACTTGATTTTTCCTATTTCAATTAATGTATTTCTTTTAAAATTTACTTTTTTAATCCGGGCTGTATGCTACTGTGTAGCGTAACAATATATTTTGATGTTCGGTTTTAACCTGTATACTTAAATAATAACATAAACTATTAATTATGATATAATTCCGAAATATAGAGGTTATAATATCTAGGTTAATAATGTTGGCCGGAAGGTTTATGTCATGTGATCGGATTTTAGAAAAAAATGAATAAAATAAAATAATGAAATATTAATTTTGGTGCAAAGAAAAGAATAATAAAATTAAAATATACGACTTAGCTGGTAATTTCTAGAAGTGGTGATGTATTGCTTCCGTGAGAGTGGTTTGAGCGCGTTACGCTGATGTCAAGGCGTGGTCCCCTTTCGAATTCAACGACCCGGATTTGGTCTCCTAAACTAAGTACTTCGTTCACCCTCTTGGTTTCACTCAACGCCAAAATAACACTAGTAGTTGTGGTAGATAGTAGATAATAGATAATAGATGATAGGTCCTAAGATAGGATCGGATTACTAAACAGATAAAATTAATAAGAGACGAAGTCCGCTTACCAGTGATCTAAGATGACGTCATTAACAGAATGAAATGCCGGCTAGACGCTGCTGTTTCAAAATCCTTTTCAGGAATATCGTTGCAAAGGGCACAAATCTCCTGGCAGTCCCAAGTAAAACGAACAAAAATGCACTCGATATTAGAAGTTTCTCGCGCGACAAAATCCCAATGTGGTCTAATTGAAATTTGCACGGAGCAACTTGAACAGCGCGTCTAAGATGGTGTGTGTCGCCTGTGCGTCTCCCTTACTTAGCTAGCGAAAGGGCGGAAATCGGAAAATACAACGTGAATCAAAATAAGTCACCGACAAACTTAATAATGCCGAATTATTTGCACAAAAGAAAAGGTTTTAATGAATGAAACTTGAACTAATAATTAAAGAATGAAAAGCAAATTTAACTGACAATGAATTACTAATTAATTTGGAAGTAAATAACGAAAGTGAAACATTAAATTTTGCTATCGCTGTAAGATGCGTTGTGACGAGCAAGAAGTTCGAAACCTCACTGCTAGATGGCGTTGTAGGGTCTAATTCTTAAATTAAATGAAATAAAAATCTTTAAATAAAATCTATAAATGGTGTGATCGCAATCCAACGGCAACAACTGGAACATCCGGTATAACCTTAAAAAAATTAATTACGATATCACAAAATAAACACGAGCTATAGAAGTCTTTACTCCTCTTACAACTTTCAAAATTTTTTTCCTCTAATTTTCAAATCAGTAAATTTCAGTCAAATCGATTCAAGGAACTTATATTTGGACCTGTATCATTATCTTCCAACAAAATGTGTTTGCTCCTGATAGAAGAATAATTTATTGTAAATATGAAAAGAGGTCATTAATTTTTCGCTGCAATAGCTTCAACACAGATTTTAACACTATTGTGAAACTTATAGATAAACTTTAAGTCCAATAATTTCGCAACAGGCAAGTTTCAATCTGGGTATAATTATAATTGCGTATTTTATCTCAGAGATACACTGACCTGCATTGTTATAAAAGTAAACACAATATAATTCACTTTATCATTTTAATCCTAAAATAAATATTATTATACAAATATTTCCGTAGTAAATTAGTAGCAATATGTAAATCACTGTCCGCTGATTCTCATATAAATACCAAAAGGATGGAATCTTGGCATATAGTATGTTAGGTTACTAGTTAGTTTGTAGACCGCTGCGCCGGGTAAGAGACACTGAAGAGGCTAGTCAAACTTTTAAAATCGTTTATTTCTTTCAATAAACATAAAATGTATTCTCATAAAATATATACACATAAAATAAAATAAAATTCTTCGGATGAAATCTTTTCACCGTATACGGGCTGTAAACTGTTGGACCTCGCGTATCGGACGTCCTTCAGCTAGGCGTGACCGTTGATAACACAGTGAAGAGCGCACAACACCCACCGGATACTATTCCAACCACTGTATAAAGGCTAAGGACAATGGATGAATCATCGGGGTTTGAATTTATAAGCTGAAACAGCCCGTCGTCGGCGCGGCTGCCTATCGAAAAAAATTAATGTATTAAGAAAGCGGGAAATTTGGATTTATTTACTCAATCGTTAATAACTTCGTTATTTTTTGATGGATTTCCATCTGGTTGATTTTATTTTTTGCGGAAAAGTACCAGCTTTACGTACACGGCAAGAAATCAGATATTTTCCATCCGTTTCTATTCTTCTGTGGCCACAATTAAAGATCCTGTTATACAGGGTGTATCAGATTTAGAGGTAAATATAATAATATGGAGCAGCTGTAATCATATACAATCAAAAAGTCTTAATGCACAGGGGGGTCTATCTGTAAGCATTAACGAGAAAAAAAAATATTTTATAAATGCCGTGGGCTAGAGCCGCACCTGTGCCCAACCTAAATGCTGTTCCGAGTATACCCCCACATACCACTATCATTCAGCCATTACAGCTGTTAGTTTTGTGTGGATCGCCGCTTGGAGTGCAAGCCACTTCAAATATTTTATTTAAATTCTTCCCGTCTCGAAAAAACGATCCTTTTCAGGACCATCATGATTTCATATATAGAAAATCGAAGCTTGATGCATCGGCAAAAGCGCGGAAATGTATAGATTCATTTTCGCGCGATATCATGGTAAAAAGGCGTGTTTGCGAATTTTCTGTATCTACATTTATTTCTGTGTAATTCGATTCAATTCATTTTGCGTTATATGATTAAATAAATCCAAAAGAAATACCTCATTCATGTGGTACCGTTTCTTAACAACTAACTCTCGATTCGACAAAGCAAAAGAAAAATATTTACGTTTTTCGTAACTACTGAAGTCGCATATCCGGTGAAACTCGAACGTCTTATCAGGATATTAAAAATAATACTGTGTAGACTTACGTAGAATGCTCTTAACAAATTAAGAATGTTTATTTTATAAAAAGAAGAAATTTAAAATGCCACAGTTTTGCTATTTTTACGATGGCCTTTATTTATTCAGAATGACGTCAAATGAACTTACGGCATTCTATTAAGAATAATACTAAATGAGTGCAATGTATTTATACATAATACCACGTTGAGCGGGTGCTTAACATGACGTTTCCTTGCATCAGGCCCGGACTAAAGAATTTTTGGCTCTAAATTTTACTTTTTTTTATTCTTTAATGATGAAATCCGGTTTCGGTGGGTTTGTGCTTTATATGTCGTGTAGTTAACACCCAAGCAAAATTTACTTTTTTATTTGACACACCTTGTATAGTGTGGCCCATTTGGAAGCGGTACAATAAAAATTGTATCTACTGTCCGATTTTAACTAACTTTTTGTTTTTTAAATTGTAATGCGTGAAAAACTGTACTTCTGTGCAAAGTTTTACAATTTAAAAAAAAAAACCAAGGCATGAATATTATGTTATAAAACCTGAAACTTACTTTTTTTTTTAATTAAAATATATGCAAACATTTTTGTTTCACGTTTTAGTGTTTGGAGCTTTATTTATTTATATTTTTTCACAAAACATTAATTATCTCGTAAGCTATGAATGATGGGCATGGGATTCATTCATTCATTCATTATTAAGTTAAGGTGGGCACCTAAAGTCCGGGAACTTGAGCTAGGTACTCATTGTACCATCCCTATTAAGTCTCTTATTTCCACTCGAGCAGCTTGGTGTGCTCTATAAAGCCCAGTATCTTGCCCAATGGGAACTTGAGAACCTTCGAGGGCTCCAATAGATCTCTCCCGAAATATTTCTGCCTGAGTATCTTCAATTCCTCACATGTGCAGATTACATGTAAACTTGCTTCCTCCTGTAGTTCGCATTTTCTACACCACGGTTCGCTTACCCGGCCTGTGTTGTATAGACGCTTTTTCAGGGGACAGTGTCCAGTTACTAACCCAGTAATGGTTTTAACTTCTTTCTTGCTGCGCCTGAGTAGATTATCAGAGAATATAGCATCCCCATCCCCTATTAGCGCTTTGGTATGGAGTTGACCTTCAGTCTACCTCCATGTCTTTGTACTTTCTTTATCTAACCAGGTCCAAATCTCCCTTCTTGCGGAATCCTTGGTAATCCCACATACGAGCTCTGGAACCATGAAGTCTTTCAGAGCCCTCCTTGGCTAGTTCGTCGGCTATTACATTACCCTTTATATCCTCATGTCCCGGCATCCAAATCAGAGACAGCATGTAGTCCCGTGCCAGTGCATTGAGAGATTGTTTGCAGTCTCTAACTAGTTTTGACCTAGTTATGGGGTTCGAAACAGCCTTGATGACAGCCTGGCTGTTAGTCGTTATATTAATTTTCCTCCTCATGTAGCCCCCTTTTGCAATAATTTCTGCGCAGGCTGCAAGGGCGAATACCTCTGCCTGGAAGACCGTTGTATGCTTCCCTAGGCTTAGAGATGTCCTTTGATTAGGACTGGGCCCTCAAATACCGGCTCCTGTGCGCTGGCTGGATTTGGATCCGTCCGTGAACCAGTTGTTAATAGCGGTGATCTCACTACGTGCCTGGTCTCTGTTCGGTATGGAGATTTTCATCTTTTCAGTGAAGATAATTTCGGGTGCCATGCTGTCCGTGGGCATTTGTAGCAATGGCCCGTCCAGCAACGTGCCCGTAGTGTAAGTGTGCCCTCCCACTCTGAAGCTGGGATGCCACAGGTTGTTGGCTATCAGTCTAAGGAAGCCATTCATTGCCTCCGTTTTCACATAAAGCTCCAGCGGGGGGAGGCCTACAATGGTCTCCAAAGAAGTGGCCCCTGTGCTGTTAATTAAATACGCATTTAATAATAACTGATAGGCTTGACCCCATTTACAGTAGTGATCGTCCGCGATATGTGAACTAATTACATTTCACATATTTCATCGTTTCGCAAAAGTAGTACTCATATGGTCGCGAGGCTACTGTATTATATTTTTGTTATTAAAAATCATAGGGAAATTATCTAGTTAAAGTAGGAACATTTCAATTGTTATGGAATCCATATAGTACTTAGAATAGGTAGTCTGGTGTAGTACCTTTAGGTTGGGATGATTTGTAATAATTTAGTTTTCATAAATAAAGTGTGCTGTTAATTGCACCAGTGATTCCCAGCAATGCCTGTCTTTGAACAGCGGTTAACAGCTTCTGGGTATGGGATATGCTTAATAAAAAATTTTAAAGCTCAGTTAGAACTGTAAGTTTCACAAAAAATACAGGGTGTTCCATATAAAATAAACAAGTTTTCACCAATTAAAGTTTTCCTAGTGCAAAAATTATAAATTCTTCTGTGGTTTTAAGATGCAGAGAACTTTATGCTGTAACACAATAGAAGCTGATTACCCAAACTTATATCGTTTGGAAAGGGATCAGACAAATCCATAGATTCGATTCCGCTATTTTTTAGAGAGAATTGAGGGTAATCGGAAAATTAAGCCGTTCTGGGAAAAAAAATATTTATAACAAAAGATATTCACAATTTAATATGGAGCACAATATGCTACTTATATACGGAGTGTTCCATGGAAAAATATCCTATTACTCCTTACAAGCTTACGGATCACTCGGCGTACTTAAAAATATTTTCAACTTATGTAGCTATTGCAACAATATATATTCCAATTTTTATTATTATCCAAATTTTAACCCAGCTATTTCATAAATGAACTTTGCCATTTAAAAAAACTCACCCTGCGATGTAACCCAGAAAGTATGCTGAATTAACGTGTTTTGCGCTAACTACACATTTTTTTCTCAATGTGTAAGTGCACGAAACTTCGACAGTAAGCAAACTAGCGATACTCGTAACTTGCCTCGAAATAGTTCGATGTGAATCAAAGAGGGTAAATGCCCATGAGAATCAATTATTAAACAAATGACATTAAGTAAATTCTGACAATTTTATTCATATAATTCGACAGAAATAAATAAAACTTAATATATTGATGGTTTTTGAATAACCTGCGTCTTCAGAGATACACGACTTCTTATCAATAAGGGTGGAAGTTAGTGCATACGTTATTAATGCAGTAGAGGTTAGGGGCACAAACTCCAGTAGGTATAAAAGGAGTTATCAAAATATTGAGAATGTTCAGCAGTAATGTTAAACAATTATTGTCCCATATCGCAAGATTGGCCTAAACCTGTAACAATCAAACAACACATTTTATACAAATAGTTAATGGAGATTTGATTAAATTCAAAGTTATAATTTGTAAATTATCTTTATGTAAAGGCTAAATTCTTGGGCTTAGATATATCTACCTCGGTAAGGAACGCATCCGAAAAAAAGTGGGTAATACCCGGAAGACAGGCAGATAATACTTCGCTGTGGAGAGTCGCCATTAAGGCCATAAGTAGAAATATTTTGCTTGCCATCGTGAAAACTGAAATATAAATATACGATATATCAGAAAAAAAATATATCACTATTGCTATTAAAAAATTCAGAGTGCTTTTACAAGTATTTTTTTTTCAAAGTCATTTCTGTCCTAGTAAGGATACTTTTTTATTTTCTTTTAAGTGAAATTGCGACCTTATCCAGAAGTAATGTTTCCACAGATTAAGATCCTTTATTGGAGTTTTAGAACTTACCAAAGGAGGTGTTCGTGAGAATTGCCTGCACTGAATGCTGTAGCACTTAGTTCAGTCATCTTATATAAGCACCAATCGGTGAATAGAAGATAAGAGCCGTAACGTGTTGGTTGTACACTGAGAAGAAAAATAGTTTAGTCAACGCAACCTGCGTTTATTTAGCAGCTACTATTGGGTTTACCCAATCTATTAAATAATGTTGCAATGAAGTGTTCGTGATATGAAATCAGATATATTTTACTAGAATGCAAGACTGAATAAAGGAAAAGTACACTTAGAAAACGAGGATTATTGAACAAACATGAGTCATCCTTCATTTCAACATAAATGTCGGATTAAATATCCAAAGTATGTTGAGCTAAATATAGGGTTGTTTTTCAGTTATAATATTATTCATAGTTTTGTCCAAATTGTGTTGAAATTATAATAATAATAATAATAAAGCAATTATAGTATGTATGTATGTATATATTGCAAGGGTGATATTACACTGCGACCTAAAAGATCTATTGTGTCCCCAGTTCTTGCTGTTTTACAACTGGTCTTCCAATCCTATTCGTTTCAGAAGTATAGGATATAGAAGGCCCAGTTAGATAAGTCTCCTCTTCGATTTCACGTGCTCCCAGGTACAACGCGTTGAGTTGCACAGTGCTACGCAATTTGAGAGGGGATGGATGCCATCCTGTTCCCCAATCTGCTCCAGTGGTTTTGATTCTCCATTTGTTGCATCTTGAGTTGCACAGTGCTACGCAATTTGAGAGGGGATGGATGCCATCCTGTTCCCCAATCTGCTCCAGTGGTTTTGATTCTCCATTTGTTGCATCTTGAGTTGCACAGTGCTACGCTATTTGAGAGGGGATGGATGGCATCCTGTTCCCCAACCTGCTCCAGTCGCTTTGCTCCTCCCTTTGTTCCTTCCTTGTGAGGTACTCTCACTTTGGAAGTGAAAGGCTTCTTATGGAGGTCCTGCTCCAATTCCTGTTTATTATCGTCCCGCTAATAAACGTCCTTCTTCCATGGTTGATCCCACGAGTAGCTAGGGAAGAAAAGGTCCACCTCCACAGAGCCCCGCATGCAGAGGTAAGGCTGAATACAATGGGGCGCGCCAGACGCCTCAAAGTTGGACTAGTAGACTGGTCTTCTATCCAGCCACGCATCCCATCAGCCTAGTCCGCCACCCAAATCCTAGGTTTTTATTGAGGTCGTCTCCTTTCGGTCCGTGCAGTTAAGCCAAGACCCCTCATCCCTTTCGGGACCTGGTTAGGACCAGTTAGGCTTTCGGTAGCAAAAGGCAACAACTGGCATCGTTGTAGAACCCTGTGCAAGTCCTTAGCCACGACACGACAGCTCGGACGAGGGGGTAGTGGTTCACGGCAACGGCCTTCATTCACCCTGCTCCGGTTTTAAGTAGAGAGGACGAACTTATAGCCGCCAGTAACCATCTCGTCTTGAGCGAACCCTGACAAGATGGCCTTTCCCCTATCCACCACCTCGGGGACACGCCCCGTACTCCCAACCCCCATTAGCAATTATAGTAATAATAATATATCCTTATTTTTTACAATCAAGTATACACAAAATCACTTTTTTGACAATTTTCCACATTGAATGGGAGTAGATGTAGGTACAGAAACTTAAGCAAAATGTCGAAATGTTAGAAATCTTCCCATAATACAAGTATTTTACGTGAATATTATAGGAAAATTTTTGGTTCTTAGAAAAGATCTGGGCGGAAGTAAAATGAGCGTGAAGAGATTAATGGTAATAATCCGATGGGTGAATTAGGCGCTGAGAGTGTTGGGTCGTCTTAATCCTACAGGTATTTTGGGTGCGAATAGGTTGCGGGTAAACAGAAACTTTAACAATCGATAGTAATATATACTGGGTGAGTTTTTTATCTTGAGACAACGGAATATCTCTAAAACACTGCATCAAATCAAGAAAAGATCTTTATAAGATTTATTATAATGTAGGGGGCTCACTGAATGGTCAGTTCGTATTGCGAACTTATATTTTTTTATATAAACCCACCAAGTTTCGTTGAAGTTCGCGAGACACACTTACTTATGTTCCCTTGTTAGTAAAACAAAATTTATTCCAGATGTTGGCGTACTCTGCAATTGCTGCGCTAATTGTATTTCTATGGCTTTACACAGTCTGGGAATTCACTTAGGGAAACTCATAGATGGAATATGCAGACCTGGCGTAATTTTTGTTGATGACAAATGTGCTGAGCTCTAGAAAGTGGGACTATTGATTAAAGTTTCAAAGACTTATCCGCGGTAGTCTAATTATTGAGAATTTTTTAAAATCTTCTTTTAAAAAAAAAGCTTTTATTGTTTTGCTCCTAGCGTCTTTCACGAAATAGATTCACAGGTGAATACGCTCACGTCGTAAAGATAATTTTACAAATTAGTTTCTCTATTTATAATCACATAAAGCTCTACAGACGAATAAAAAGCTATGTTCGTCACAATACTGGTGTACATGTTTTCATTCTCTTAAGCTGTGAGGTTTACTTTTTCCTCTGCTGTACCTGCAATTTATTGTTGGCGCCTTGCAACAATTTATTTTTTTTATGATTTAATCTTTCTGGTTCGTACCACTGCGTTTATTTTCGTTGCAATTATGTAAATTTAATTTACGCTTAGAATGGGCTAATTGCGCCTGGATTACGTGAATTTTCCAAAAGGCAAACATCAGCACGGATTTTAACATATCACGTTTTTATGGTGAACCAAAATTACACGTTCAGAATATGTCTAGCGATACCTCACGTTTGCATTTATTTTCTTTTTAAAGTGCGAATTGGTTTTTGCTTGCGAATGATAACATTTTTTTATGTGACAGGTTTAGAAGATTCATGTAATATCGATGTTCGACAATGCTGATAGATATTCTTGAAAGTTTTTTTTTTTGCGCT
This sequence comes from Protaetia brevitarsis, assembly GCA_004143645.1. Taxonomy (NCBI): domain Eukaryota; kingdom Metazoa; phylum Arthropoda; class Insecta; order Coleoptera; family Scarabaeidae; genus Protaetia; species Protaetia brevitarsis. The sequence goes on from RXPK01000638.1 coordinate 43,491, forward strand.
TCTACTGGGTATGTTGAGTATACCCTATGGTTACCGGATGGCGCCCGAATACAATCAACTTGTATGTACAGGGTGTTTTACTGGGAGATAATTTCTCTATAACAGATAGACAAAAGTAGGTAAGCTCCCATTCAGAGTCAGCTACAAACATTTAAAAGTATTTAATTTAATAATTTAATAATACACTTTATTCAGATTACCAAGTACAGGGTAGAATGCGTCAAAGTGAAACAAAGAAAACAAAGCATAAAGCGATAATACAATATATACACACAAATGAATAGTATAAACAGTCACCAAGTGACAACATAGCGCGTAAGACTCTCTTCTGCACTACAAACACGTCCGGTGAAGCGGTAGACAGGCCCCACAGGCAAACCCCAAGCCCAGTCTGGACGCCACCTGGCATGATAAAAAGCAACAGCTGGTCAATTGTTAAAATTTCTTTTTTAATTTCTGAATAAAAACACAGTGAGTTCAATTTATTGATTAGAGCACTACAATGATCCTTCCAAGTCAGACATTCATCAAAAGTTATACCTAAAGGTGTAGTAGAGGGCAAATTCACAAGTTTACCACAGCCCAAGGTGACATCCAGACCAGCGCACAACCGCTGTCTATTGCGAAACCTCATAGTGACCGACTTCGTACTATTTAAATGCAGAAAATTCCCAGAGCACCACTCCGCAAAAGTAGACATGATGTTATTACATTTATCTTTTAAGAATTTTCACATTAATATCAGAGCCATAAAGTGTTATGTCGGCATACATTACTAGGTTTTCATAGAGATGACCTAATTCATTTGTGTATAGCAGGAAAAGTATGGGTTCCAGGATGGACCCCTGAGGGGGGGGGGGCTGAGACACCCAGGCAAATGGACCTGCTACTCGAACTGGTGGTTGTGGTTTAAATATAGGACTAGTTAATCTGTTTATCAAAAAGTCGCTCATATCTCAAAATCTATTAAAGATAAGTATACAGGATGATTCTCAATATATGCGACAAACTTTAAGGGCTGATTCTTGGGATTATTTTGATCATAAAAGTTCATAAGAACATATGTCCAAAATCGGTTAGTTCTAAAGTTGTACAATGTTTAATAGTAATTTAACATAATTAATGCTTTTATTATAAATTAACAAAATAATTAGTAAAACAAAATTAACTTATACTAACTGTTGAAAATGACCGCTCCCAACTACAATACAAGTTTCTATCCTCCGTCGTATTGACTGGTGAGTCCGTTCTAAAATACCAGGGGTGTTTCTAATTGTTTGAAAAGCTGCGATAATACGATTTCTCAGTTCATTTTCAATGGGAGTCGTATAAACTAATGATTAAGATGACCCAGAGAAAAAAGTCAAAGAATTTAATCTGGAACCGAGGAGGCCACGTTGTGGACCTCCCGTTCTATCCACCGATTGGATACGTATTGTCCAAAAACCGCAAGCAACTAAACTAAATGCGCTGGAGCACCGTCAGCATAAAATACATTTGTAATCCTAATTGCAACGGAACTTCTTCCAGCAGTAGGGTAGCTGCTCTTCAGAAAATTGCGTGTACTTCGCCATTTAACCGCCATCGGTAAAAAATGGGACCTATCAAGTGATCTCCACAATTTCTGGCCCACACATTGACAAAGAATTGATGTTGGTGACAGGCATTCACTAGTTCGTGCGGATTTTCTTCGACCCATATGTAATTATTATGAAAATTAATAATCGCGTTTCTAGAGAAAGTAGCCTCGTCGGTGAAGAATATTTGAGCCAAATAGTCAGGATTTTGTGTTGTATCCGTTGACAAAAAGCCACTCTTTGCGAAAAATCTGTCGGTAAAAGTGCCTGCACCCGTTGAATGTGATATGGATACAACAGCTGATCTATCAATATTCTCCAAACTGTGACCTACTAATGTTTAAAGCAAACGCAATTTTTCTGGTGCTTGTAGTAGGATGTTCCTCAATTTCATTTAGTACCACTTCTTCAACTTGGAGTTTCTCACTGTAGATGGTGGCCGTTATCAGTCGTCCGTTTTTTTAAATTTCTCGTTTCACTAAGACGTTGGTGAAGACGAGCAAATATTGAATGATGCGGGATGATACGGTTCGGGTATCGTTCTTCATAAAGACGTCTAGCAGCACGCGAATTTCCATTGGCAAGACCGTAAACAAAATGCATATCACACATCTCAGCATTCGTGTAATTCATTTTAGAAAACAGAAGCTGGCAATAAAAGAATGAATACTCTGACAACTATTGACAAATATTGAAATTACATGTTTATTTGTCATTCCCTCTCAACACAATAGTTTTTGAAGAACCAACTGTGATATTATATCGTATTAGTCATAGTTCATAATTTATTATTAAACATTCAATAACTTTAAAACAAAACCGTTTTGGACATATACTCATATGAGCTTTTATGGTCAAAATAACCTCAGGAATCAGCTCTTAAAGTTAGTCGCACATGTTATCACACATCTCAGCATTCGTGTAATTCATTTTAGAAAACAGAAACTGGCAATAAACTGAATGGATAGTCTGACAACTATTGAAATGTAAAAATAAACTTCCCTGTCAACACAATAGTTTTAAGAAAAAACCAACATATCGTGTTAGTCATATTCAAATTTATTATTAATAATTCAATAACTTTAAAACAAACCGTTTTGGACATATACTCAATGAACTTTTATGGTCAAAATTAACTCAGGAATCAGCTCTTAAAGTTAGTCGCACATGTTATCACACATCTCAGCATTCGTGTAATTCATTTTAGAAAAACAGAAACTGGGCAATAAACTGATGAATTGCTGACACTAATTGAAATGACAAATAAACAATTCCCTGTCAACACAATAGTTTTTGAAGAACCAACATATCGTGTTAGTCATAGTTCATAATTTATTATTAACATTCAATAACTTTAAAACAAAACCTCAAGAATCAGCACTTAAAGTTTGTCGCATATATTGAGAATCACCCTGTATATTTGATCCTATTCACCCATTTTACGGTAATTATGAATATGTCTACTTCTGCGACACTCTGTATAATCAAAAAATATTTTTAGGCTATGCGGCATCGAATTATATAGAATTGTTGTACAAAAGACTTCTTTTCTAAAATCAAAAATAAAGCTGTAATCAAAGTTCCACTTTTATATCGATGTAATAAGTTCTAAATTGCTAATTCACGCGAAAGGAATAAACAACAGATTTTACGTGCTAACTATCATTTCTATTGAATCAGCATGGCTTTTGATACAACACGTTTTTTTTTTGCTCATTTATTATATATATAAGAGGCCTGGGAGTTAAAATATATCTGCATTGAGCACTTTGTGTGTTTGAGAAATTTTCGCAAGGTAAGGCTTAATATCTTTTACTTCACAATCAAAAATCCTTTAATACTGCACAAAAATTATGAGGCATATCTTCGATTGGTTATAAAATTCTGTCTCAGAGGTATTATTGTTCTGTCCAATGTTCATAGAACTTACAATGGAGTTGAAGACACTGCTAATTGTCGCTTTAGTGGCAAGCCTTTGCACGCAGGCAAAGGCGTCATGCGACGATGGTTACTACCCGTGCCGAGATAAGGGTAAATCACGTTGCGAGCGTTACCATGGTAAGTAGAATTCAGCCATTGAGTGAATATTCCCTATACCTTTGACGCATTACGTGGTCCTCCTGTTTGTAATGTGTCAGATTGGTAGAGTATTCTGTATTTTATCAGCAACGTTTTTGAACGACTTGTTAAATAACAAAATTACAGAGAGAGATGAAAGTTGTAGTTGTGACGCTAGTTGTTTGGCAGTAATCGTAAACGTTCTGAACATTCTATCGATCCTCATCGATATACAGTACATACCTTTAGGAGTATGTAAACCAGGGCTGGTGTGCTACAATGGCAAATGCGTCGCTCCACCGTAAAGGGAATGTCTTCGAAGGTTTTTTTCACTTCCAGGATGGCGTAGCAACATATGGTGGCTGTTTATTCTATCTTTCACCTTAGATGAGTTTGAATTAATAAAGTTCTTTTAATGTGCACGCAAACTGGGTGTTATATTTTTTTTTAAATCTAAAACCTACATCAAAGATACAAATGTTCTGTTTTTTCATTATTATTTACCGACATTCCAGCGATGGAAGCATACTGATTGACGTCTGAGAAAGAACAAGAATTAACTGCGGCATTACGATTGGTATTAACAATTCGTACTCTGACTTGTAGTGATGACAGAAAAAAATCTTTTCGCAATTTTGTTACTACCCTAACACCAGAAATATTACATAGATATTTTTAAAAATATATTTTATAAATATTTTTCGTGAGAGGTTTTTGAATATATTTTTCATATTTTTTTTCTAAATATAGATAAAATATTCAATTAAAATATTTATTCCATATTTTAAAATTAATGTAAGCGCTATATTTTTTCTAAAATATTTATATGAAAATTGAGATTTTTTATGCAGTCTATTTAATTTGTCAAAATGAACTAAAATTGTTCTTGGTTATTTAGAATGTTTAACGTCGATAAGGAAAAGTTGAAACATACATAGAGTTGTCTAAAAGGCAAGAACTTGTTTTTTCACACTCACCATACAAGTTAATAATCAATAATTCTGGCATCTTTTAAGGCATACTGAATGTTTATCAAATTAATCACTATTTTTTAATTGAAGTGTTCTAAATAAAAAACAAACGTATTTATTATCATTTTATTTGAATAAGCCAATAAAAATGAAAAATACTCATTTTAAGTCTAGCCTTGGCTGGTGCCAGGTACAACCCTATGGCTTTTTTCATATCTTCGGTAGTGCCGCTCTCATGGCGTTTCCTTGTGGCCTCTAAAACAATGCCAATTGTATTAGATCATACCATGAATAAAACATCGTACCACATTATCAACATCTACTAATACATTTGGAGCGTTTATAATAATTGGAGTGGTAGCTACATTCTAATACTTACGATACTTATTTTTACTTTATTTCATAATATTTGAAAACATTCTACGTACAAACAATAATACAACACAACGTATTCTAACTTCTATTTGAGGTTATGACGCTTATCTACCGAGATGAATCTCTTAAGCAAATCAACTAGCAATTTATCTGGTAGATGCAGTACATATATGATGCATAAAATTCCTACATTTATATTATTAAAACGATTTCTGTACATAGCGATATTGAGCATTCCCAATTATCTTATAAATGCCAGACATGTTCAAAGTTTTTGCTATCTCGTAGTCACCACAAACAACTAAAACACACCCGCAACAATTAATTACACAGTTAACCCAAATCTGCCTTAATTGATACTATTATAAACTATAACAGTAACGGACAAAACGAATGAAAACGTTGAGATACGCACGTGCACGATGCATTCTATGTACCCAATCCATAGACGCATAAACAATACTAAATCATATAACACCGGCACCGTGATGTTCTGTTGATGTTCGCAACTTACAAATATTACAAATAATATAATACAAAACGCAGTATATTAATAGAAAAGTTACAGAGCTCAACTTATATACTAATTAAATCATATTAGATATACATTATCTAATTTAATCTTTAAACTATGATTTTAAATAGGTACATACCTACTTAATATGTATGCATATTTTACCCATTTTATATTATACGTCCTACACACCAAATGTACAAAAGCAAAAATTCAATTCTTTTTTTTATATGAAATAATAATTTACAGAAAATACAAGCAAAATATTCTTGCAGAGTTATGAAAAATATATTGAGAAAACATTTGCAAAAAATATTATTAATCTACATAACATATATATTTTTTAAATGTTTTCCTAATATATTTCTATAACATATTTATGCATATTATATTAATATAACTAATATTCAAGAAAGATTTAATATTTTTTAAATATTTATAAAATATGAAATAAATATAGTTGGTCACTGGGGTAGTGTTACGCTGCGGGCATGCGGACGCCCTACACTGTTTCACCTGCGGTAACCTGGTAAAATAATGGTAAACACACTAAGGATGTACTGATGGGGTCGCGATAGTAATATTGAGAATAAAAGGCTCAAAAAATTGTAACACTAATGCTTTATTATTAATAAATTAAACAAAATTAGGCAACAAAAAAAAAAGAAAAAAAAAACTTTAATGTGGACACGTGGTTTGACAACCAGATCGCAATTATTTATTTACAATTTAAATAGATAAACTGTAGATAGCGGTGATTAACTAGAACAAAGGGTTACTGGGGCAATTACAAGTTCTGCATTATATACAAAGCACAAGGGACAAAACAATGAGTAAAGAAAATAGTAAATTATAAATAAAGTAAGTAAAAATACTTAGCGGTAGCTTGAAGGCTTGAGGGGCTTCGAAGCTAGTGTGCATGTGCTGAGTGAGAGCACGTGTTCTTGTTTTTTCGAATCAGAACGGGTCGTATTGACTGAATTTCGCTGAATCGGAAGAGCAACAGAGACTGAAGCATAGTGCCGTGAAGCACTTATAAAGCCTCGCTAGGTAGTAACAAAGGACGAACCAATAGGGACGCTGAATACTGCACAAAGGGCCGTAAAACTGCGGTATGGAGCGTCTTGGAGTTTCGGCGCGTAAACTAAATGAATGAATTTAAAATTTGAATCTGAGTGACGTAAAAATATCGCATCTGTAACTGCCAGAATCACAGTAAAGAAAATGAAATTAAAATTGCCTTCAAATTAACGTTTATACCGCTGATGTTGTCTATATTTTTGAAAGGAGAAAGCGAAAAGGAATTATTAATTAAAAATATAAGTTATTTCGATTAATGCAATGTGTAACATTAGCTTTTTGGTACTCCATTTATTCGAATTTCTTTTTTTTTCTAAAGAACTGTACAATAATTAACAAATATATTATTAGAATTCTAGTCTTTAAAATGGATATTTACAAGGTATTACCTACCTAAACCATTTGGAAATAAAAAAGCAAAAAAAATACAGTAAGAAATAGAAATGTTTGCTCATTAGAAATTTCATTAATACGGCTACTTGATTTCAATAAGACATTTCACATTTAATTAAATGCAAATCAGGGATTCGATGAATATTGCTGTTTTTTTTTAGAACAAATGCCAAGGATTTAAAATTTTCTTTTTTTTTTTTACTTCAGTAAAATAAAATATTATAACTAAATATTAATTATAATTAAATTCAATAAATTCGATTCAATATATTCAAAATTTCATATACAGGGTGTGTTGAAACATCGTTTAAAGATTTTAAGGGCATGTAGTACGATCGAAAATAAGGTTTAATAAGTCATAATAAATATATGTCCACAAATAACTGTTTACGAGATAACAGCGATTTTACTGAAACGACATATTGTAAAAATAAGTTTTGCTTTAAAGTCCATTGTTTAGATTGAGATGTTGGGATGCGGACCCTGCTTGCCCTATCCAATCTCCCAGGAAATTCATTGTTAAGATGTTCCCTAACAGCATGCGTAAAGTGCGGTGGAGCTCCATCTTGCATAAACCAGAGATTCAGTCTTAGATTTATAGGTAAATCTTCCAAAAGTTCAGGTAAAGTATTTTACAAGAACTCGAGGTATGCAGCACCTATTAAGCGTTGTGGCAAAACAATCGGTCCTAACAACCGTTCCCCTATCATGCCTAACCAGATGTTTAGAGAGAAACGTTGCTGGTGCCTGGCTTCAACGGTAGCATGAGGATTCTCGTTACACCAAACGTGATTGTTGTGGAAATTAAATATTCCATTTTTAGTACAACCAGCTTCATCAGTGAAAAAGGTGTTATCAGCGAAATCTGGCCGATCAGCAGCTGTTCGCAAAAACCACTCGCAGAAAGCCCTTCTCGCTTGATAATCCAGAGCAGTAAGGGCTTGTGCCCGTTAGATATGGTAGGGGTATAGAAGTTGCTCATGAAGAGTTATCCAAACAAGATTCCTGCTTACACCCACTTGAGTCGAAATTCTTCTAACACGAGTTTCGGGATTTTCATCAATAATATTCAAAATTCGATCTTCTATCTGTGGAGTACATGCTATTCTCTGCCGTCCAGTATCAGAAGACAGCTTCTCAAACGAACCAGTTCTCTTAGTCGTTGAAACACCGTCTGAAACATCACATGCGAAGGCAGTTAGCGATCAGGAAACGTTTCAGCATAGAAGCGACGTGCTTGTAAAGAATTCCCATTAGCACGACCGTACATGAACACTATATCGCTCATTTCAGCATTAGAATACGCAACCATTGTAATTGCTACAAATTGTACAAAACGTCAAATTAAACTGTCATAAAACAATAGCTGATAAGCACCTGTTTACTGGATATGTTATTATCCAGGTACTACTAGAACACTCGTCTGTTATCTCGTAAACGGTTGTTTGTGACATATGTTTATTATGAGTTTTAACCTTTTTTTCGATCGGTACTACATGCCCTTAAAAGTCTTTAAGACGATGTTTCAAAACACCGCTGTGATAATTGTCTTGTAAATTTGTAAAATTTTTTTTTCTTTTTTTCTTTATTCTCAATAAAAGAATACAACAATTCCGTGGTTTTTATTGACCTAGCAACCTTTCTGATAAATGAGTGAATTTTGTGCTCTTCTACCTGCTAAGTGGCGCGGGACACTTGTTGGAATACCAAAATTCACCTGCTAAATTAACTTTCCAGTCGCTTACTAACGAATAGGTAATCTCCTTACCTAAAGAGCGCACGCCCCCAAAGCACCTTCTCTGATTGTTTAAATTAGAAAAATCTAAATTATCATATATCGTTGTAAAAACACTCTAAACGTGCAATAAAAGGAATATTTTAAAACAATACAAGCGTAACCCTTTATTTAAATACCAAATAATACTATTTTTTTATCAATTTTGAAGTTCTCAGATCACAAATTTTACCAAATTAATTGAGACACGTCTGCCTCTGATGGAGGTTGGCTAGTGAATCCTTTTGAATTGGAATTTTCTAACAGACTTTGATAGCGATTGTCTTTCGACAGGGGGACAAACTGTCTCAGAGAGTCCGTTAAGTTCACCGAAGTGAGGGGAATATAAGATGTTTAATACATGAGAATGCCCATGTGACCAAATGGACTGTGGATTGTTTATACAAAATTACAATAAATACTTATTGCAAAATTCTGGAATCACCTTACATTTACAATAAAGTTAAGGTAGGTGTATCTACATCATGAAGAAAATACTTTTGAAAATTTTCAACACGTATTACTATGTAAAATTTACAATGTAAAAAAAGTTAATTACTGTACAATAGGTAGGCAACCTTGTGTACACAGGACATTTTGACGACACCGAATTCCAGCAATTTTCCATATCTTTCTGTTGACATATCAATGCAATTGGATTGCTAATGCATATAAAAACATTATTAGACTTTAAATAAAGTTTAAATAAAATAAGTACACTGTAAGAAATGAAATAAAAATAACAAAAATATTACAAACTGTGGTACTGGTAATGCTGTAAACTTCTCCTGAACTCAGTTCAGTGTTTCTGCTGATGATGATAGCTTTGCTATCGAAACGTACGTCCAGTTTAGTGCAGTTTGTGGTGAGGGGTTTAGGAGAAGTTTACAGTAAAATAAAAATGTTTATTTGAATTGAACTTAGATCGAATTTTGATCTGTCAATATCTGTTATACAAAAATATACTATTCAAATTCTAATATTCGATTTGGATGTGTAGGTATATCACTACTTTCTGAAGGAAAATGCCTTGAAGGACTTGCCAAATGCAGAGATTTCCTACACCACCTGGACATCGTCTGGCTGTCTGATGCTATATTTTATATCCCTTTTTCTTGTTATATCATATTATTTTTAAAAATATATAAAAGTAAAATTAGTAACTTTACACTTAAACAATATCAAACACTCATTCCACGACAGTATGTATATACATATATTGTATTTAGTATACAATAATTTAATTGTTATTACAATTACTTTTTTTTCTAAATCTAAATAAAATTTATTAAGAAATGTTGACTGTTTTAATTTCTCCCAGCGTCCTCTCTGAAGCTTGAACTGAGTACCGTGAGCAGTGATTTTTTTTCTGCCAGGTGGTATGGGAGACTTGTCGATGCACCAACTCAACTGTCAAGTCAGCTTTCCAACTGCTTACTAACGAATCGATAGATTGAAAGTTTTCTTACCTAAGTAGCGCAACCCAAAGGCCCCTTCATAGATCGTTTAATGTTGGATAAAATGTTAATTTAATATATCATTGCAGTGAAAGAACGTTTTAAAAGAACAAAAGCATTTAACGTGTTTTTATATTTTATGGGAATTTTTAATCACGGGTACTATCTAAAAATAAAAGTAATGAATCGGAAAGCAATAAAAAAACCTAATGAATTTTTAAATAAATACACTGTAAAAAAATAAACTTTGGTCTGTCAAAATCTGTTATAAATATTTAATATTCACATTCTAATACTTGATTTTGATCTGTAGAGGTCTTGTTACTGGCAGCTTCATATCTTGAAGAGAAAATTATGAAGGAAAATGCCATTGAAGGGCTTGTCAAATGCAGAAGCTTTCTACCACCATCTGAATCGCTTGGCCTTTTACGTTCTGACGTATCACATCCTCTTATTATATCCTTTCTTTTATATAAAAAAAATAGATAAAAGTAATTTATACGAGGATAAAATCAAATAATATCTTATAAATAAACCATGACAATACAGGGTGTATCAAATAAAAAAGTAAATTTTGTTTGGGTGTTAACTACACGACATATAAAGCACAAACCCGCCGAAACCGGATTTCATCATTAAAAAATAAAAACAAGTAAAATTTAGAGCCAAAATTTCTTTAGTCCGAGTCTGATACAAAGAAACGTCATGTTAAGCACCCGCTAAACGTGGTATTATGTATAAATACATTGCACTCATTCAGTATTATTCTTAATGGTATGCCGTAAGTTCATTTAACGTCATTCTGAATAAATAAAGGCCCTTGTAAAAATAGTAAAACTGAGGCATTTTAAATTTCTTCTTTTTATAAAATAACCATTCCCTTTTTTGTTAAGAGCATTCTACGTAAGTCTACAAAGTATTATTTTTAATATCCTGATACGACGTTCGAGTTTCACCGGATATGCGACTTCAGTAGTTACAAAAAACGTAAATATTTTTCTTTTGCTTTGTCGAATCGAGAATTAGTTGTTAATAAACGGTACCATATGAATGAGTTATTTCTTTTGGATTTATTTAATCATATAACGCAAAATGAATTGAATCGAATTACACAGAAATAAATGTAGATACAGAAAATTTGCAAACACGCCTTTGTATTATGATATCGCGCGAAAATGAATCTATACATTCCCGGGCTTTTGCCGATGCATCAAGCTTCAATTTTCTTTATATGAAATCATGATGGTCCTGAAGAGGATCGTTTTTTTTGAGACGGGAAGAATTTAAATAAAATGTTCGAAGTGGCTTGCACTCCAAGCGGCGATCCACACAAAACTAACAGCGGTAATGGCTGAATGATAGTGGTATGTGGGGGTATACTCGGGATAGCATTTAGGTTGGGTCCAGGTGCGGCTCTAGCCCACGGCATTTATAAAATATTTTTTTTCTCCTTAATGCTTACAGATAGACCTCTTGTGCATTAAGACTTTTTGATTGTATATGATTACAGCTGCTACATATTATTATATTTACATCTATATCTGATACACACTGTATATGTATATTTTTTACGATAAAATTCAAAGTTTTCAACACTTACTGATATAATTTAAGAAGATTTGCCGACAAGAAACGTCCTATGTCATTTTAGAACTATAATGACAATCTAAATGTTAGGAAAATAAAATATAGAAAAAAATTGGTCCACTTTTTCACATAATTCTTAATGAAAACTTCTTTATTACAGAATTTTGCGAAAAAGTAGACCAGTTTTTCCATATTTTACCCTGCTAATTATATAACTCAGACAGAGGTAAAAATGGATTGCATAATCTAAATATAAGCTTTATATAGGTATATGTCGATTGTAGAAAAACTATTATAACACATTTTTTGATACAGCACGTACTATATTTGATATCTACAAACGTTTAAACATGTACGTACATATATTATGTGTCCTAATACACAGTTCTACATGTATAAAAGTATGTGAACACTACAGCGGATTTACTTGCAGTTCGTTATTTAATTCTCCTGAATACGGCTGCAATACTATATTGGCAGGTGAGTGGTAATATTTTCTTAAATACAAACGATGAAATATTAAAGCGTAGACAAGGTATTTTTTTTATCTATACACATAATTTCTAAGTTATTTGTAATTAATAAACGAAATTTAGGAGTTTTATGTATCTTGCATGAGGTTGAAGTTATAAATTCTGGTTTTACTTATTATGCTTCGAAACACACATATTTATTTGCAATCTCACTGTCTTATTAAATTTTTTAATTTGCTTCTGCATTCGTCATAATTCTTTTCGCTTTTTGTCCATCCAACAATTCAATAAAACCTTTAGCTTTATAGAACCCGTTCACTGAGAAAAAATACTGCAAAATCTGCATTCATTGAGTGAATTCAGTGATTGAATTACCGACTTACACTGCGGTCGCTGACTGAGTGAGAGTTTGGCGTGTGGTCTCTAGGGGTGCATCCAAACTTCTGATCTCTTAGGGAAAAATTGAAAATAATTTTTTTTTATAATATGAACATGAACGAATATATATATATTGCTATTTTTACGTCCAATTTTCATAAAATTATTCATCACATACACGCAATGAGATAATAAATGATATCCTTCTTCGTTAGTTTAATGATTTGCAAATTTATTGCAAGAACGAGCAGACAGCATACCTTAATGAAAGGTGTACAGCAGTTATTGAATTACCGACTTACGCTGCCGTCGGTGACTGAGTGAGAGTTTGGCGTGTGGCCTCTAGGGGTGCATCCAAACTCCTGATCTCTTAGGGGAAAATTGAAAATAATTTTGTTTATAATATGAATATGAACGAATATATTGTTATGGAGAGAGTATTTGATATTCTACTATTATTTAAAAAGGGAATGTTACTATTTTACTTGGTTATATTTTTAAAACTTTTTTAGATATAATAAAAAAAGGATATAATATGTAGCAGCAGACAGCTAGACGATGTCCAGGTGATGTAGGTAATCTCTGCATTTGGCAGGTCCTTCAAGGCTTTTTCCTTTAGAATTTTCCCTTCAGGAAGCAAGATGATCAGCAGTGATACACCTACACATCGAAAATGAATATTAGAACTTGTATAGTATATTATTACAATAGATTTTGACAGATCAAATTTTGGATCCACGTTTAATTCGAGTGAACAGTTTTATTATTTTTACTGTGTATTTATTTCATTAAATTTTTGTTTAATAACGTTTGGATATGCACTGGCAGTCCAATTGCTTTGATATGTCAACAGACAGACATGGGAATTGCTGGAAATTGGATTCTGTAACAATTCTATGTGTATAAATGGTTGCCTACCTTTTAGGTGCAATAATGATTTTTTAAGATTGTTTTTTTTTATAGTAATAAGCGTTTAAAAATTTTTGTATTGTATTTTTCTCATAATTCAGAGACTCATACCTTTGTTATATAAAAAGTGTAAGGTGATTCCAGATTTTGTAATTTTATTTATTTTCACATCGTTGAAGATCTGACAATCCTGTCGATCACATGGCCATTCTCATATGTAAAACAATGGAGGCTCCTCATTTCGGTTATAATAACGGATTTTCTCAGACAGTTGGTCTCCTTGACGAAGACAATCGCTCTCAAGTCAGTTAAAATATTTTCAATTCGAACCATTCACTAACCGAACCTCGTTCGAGGCAGACATATTCCAGTTTGTTCTCGTAAAAATTTAACGGCTATTTCGATAAAATCCAATTTTATCCCAAATTACAACCAAAAAATAATTGTTAATTGTTAAACAAAGTTTTTCACATAAATATTATCCAAATTACCTGCAATATTTGGGTAATTTTTTCTTCAACGACGATTTTTCCGAGTAATGTTCCTGTCCTGAGCGACCCATCCTCTCTGACCTGATGTATCTACGAGGTACGAGGGCCCATATCCGACCTGAACAGTCCTGACCACCGATGATCGCAGAATTCGGCCCTGTAAAAAGGTACTCCTCGTCAAATCTACCTAAAAAATAAACGTATTATTTCAATTATAATCTAAATTGAATTGTACTTATAAGAAATTTTATTTTAAACCGTTCTGCAAAAATTTGAGGTTAGAAAATCGTTTGTAACATAGCTAAGCGGTCTCCAGTTACTTTGGGGAAATTTGTGTAATTAGGTTTATAAGTATTTGTTATGTTTTTACGTTACGAACCAATATCCAGTGATTTACCATCAAGGTTAGCTACTCTGTTTCACACGTCTAATTTAAAACTAGTTTAACTCCATTTGAACGGTCAGAAAACGCGGGATCTTTAAAATTTATTTCAAACGTATTTAAGTACGAAACTATGAATTTGAATTGCAAAAGGTGGAATTACTTAATGAAACTTTAGTGTTATTAATTAAACGACTCACGGACTTACCTGAGATTATTATCCATAGATTTATGTCTGATATTAAACAAGTCACATTTTGAATGTTTTTTAATTAAATAAAATCACTTTTATCCACTATTAAATGTTTTAATTTTACTTAATAGTTTGAATACGATTAAGGCACGACATTATCATGCCTAAGACATCATTTAAACTGGTCTTAAACATTGAATTTGAGGGAGAGGACAATTGACAACATCATCCTACTACATCGCTATGCGTACTGAGTTAAATATAAGAGAGTTAACGAGCCATTCAATATTTTTTTTATGTCACCGCCCCTCGATCGGAAATTTCTCGCCCTGCATGCCATCTGGCTGGTGAGACAGAACACTTCTAAATCAGAATTACAAAAAATAGATGACACTGGTATATATAAAACTTGATTTTTTCTAATTCAATTAATGTATTTCTTTTAAAATTTATTTTTTTTAATCCGGGCTGTATGCTACTGTGTAGCGTAACAATATATTGTTATTTTACATAAAATTTTCATAAAATTATTCATCACATAGACGCAATAAGGTAATAAATGATACCTTCTTCGTTAGTTCAATGATTTGCAAATTTATTACAAGAACGAACAGATAGCATATCTTAATGAAAGGTGTAAGCAGTGATTGAATTGACCATGAGCTCTTGCCACTTGCCATGATCGCATCCTTACGGTTAATTATTGAGCCAATTTCTTTTGATGTTTTTTTTTTTTGGTAATCACCAATGCTTGATATCAATCTTTTAATATTACCTTTACTGCAATTTAATTAATTAAAATAAAAGCTACAACACACTGCCATCACAACTACTCTCCAAATTTCTTTCAATTGCAAACATTTTAGAAATTATGTGATCCTGAGTAACTTCGTATCTCTATTATGGCATTACTTTCCAATTTTAGGTAGCTAATGGCGTCGAAGATATTGTATCTGTTGTTTATTCTGCCCCTGTGTTCCAGCACGGTGTTGGAATGTAGACATCCGGACTTCTACATATGCCAGGGGAATGACAGTTTGTTGATGTGTTGCATCTATAAAGGTAACTGTTGATTATAAAAATTATAATTTTTTTTGTACCTTGCATACTTCAATATTGTCTATAGCTGCGTGTTGAAATCAAGGATTTTCAAATGCAGGTTAGCTTCTTCACTTAACAGTAAATTTGACATTTGATTCGAAAACTTTGAAAATTTATGTTAGCAATAGCCAGTTTATTATTAGTAAGCAATCCATGATCTCATTTGTACAATATAATTTGTAATAAGTTTAAAAGGAACAAATTAATATATTTTTGCTTTTAACTGTAATAATTAGGAGTAATTTTCCCAAGAATTATTTTTCTCCTCACGCAGGATTCCAACCTACATCTCCCCGTTTGCTGGACGGGCGCTTTACCAATTAAGCTAGTAGAGGACGAGGTTCGAGCGTTTTAATCGAACATATGTCGATATTAGATCTTGAAAGGCCAGCAGGACGGCAAATATTCAAAGATCAATCTTTGCAAGTTGAAAAGGCTTTGGGGTTTTGTTTAGTATAACATTTGAATCAAAATATGTCATACAAACCTGGTTGCGTATTATTTTAGTCCGTTTATTGAGCGACAACATTTAAATTTTATTGACTTGGAGATGATTAATGTTATTATTGCATGAACAATCATCTATATTGTATGATGTTTTTTGTGCCTATTATATGAATCACTCTGTACTTTCTATTATTATCATTGAAAAAATCCTTCATATATAAAAAGGATACAACAGACTAATTCTAATTAAAACTGACCTACTTTAACACTGCGTAGGCTTTCACGGCCGGGTGTAACTATAACTAACAGCTTCTTGCGGGTTTCGCCGTATGTCAAAACTTTCGCTCGACGTTTCGCTGTTCATACTGACAGCTTCTTCAGGATAACTGAACTGATTCTCTATGGTCCGACATTCTTCTTATATACGCCCCTGGTGCATCCAACCGTGTAGTTTCCGCTCCATTGACCGTGACGGTTGGTAGTAGGCTCTTCTACGTGTTGCTAAGGTGGTACCCTTCTTCTCTGTTAACGGTTTTATTCTTCTCTATTTCTATGGCTTCCCTGATGAGTCTTATTAGGTTTTATTCATACATTTAAAAAGAAAGTATACAATTTAACGTTTCATAATAAATCATTAATAACAACATTTAACCAAAATTCGTTATCAGCATTTACCGATTTCGTAATACTACCCACCAAATACCTAATCATTATTTTCAACGGAATTGGTTTTTATCATATTAATCGATTTACTTAAACAATTAGAGGCAGAATGATTTTTACGATTACATTTATCACATATTTTACCATAAGCTGGACAACTGTTTTGCGCATGCGTAAAATTGCTACGTGTACACCGACCTGTTCTAGAATTGTTCGAATCCGTTACAAACGATCTTATTTGAAGTTGCCGGACACCTCTTTCCAATGATCTTCCATCCGTGTGCGCCCCTTGGGTGAAGCGTGTTTTCTGTCTTGCTCCCGCATCCTGCTGTCGATCGATGTGTTTTCCAGCATAATTTCATTATTATTTAAAATTTTTACATTTTAATTACAGTGTAGCAGCGTCGCTGCTTGTATTTCGGCTGTTTTCCCACTGCAACCACTCGCGGTAGAATATAATTTCCAATCTTCTTTGAATTGCCTCCAATTTTTTGCTAGGTCGCCCACCATTTTCATCTTCTCGGGTTGAGATATATCCTCCATTTTGTTTTGTTCCATTCTGACACTTTTTTTTATAATTTGTCGCACTTTTTCCTCCTTTCACTGATTTTTTTGTATTTTGTTTGTTTTTTATTCTGACTGCGCCATATTATATGTATATATTGCGCGATGGGTTTTGATTATCTTTATTACTCAATATTAATGTTATAGAAACTCACAAACATAGGTCTTATTGCTACGGAGGTTGGATACTGATTGACTATACGCATGTGCGATCACCTATATGTAATAGTATTAAATATTACATTTCATTGAGTTAACACCGATAGCAAATATTTAAAGAACACCTTTTTCAAATGTCAAATCGACAATTTATGGGATTAAACCAACAAGATAAAATATCGGTTACGCCTGAACACTATAATCTTGTTAATTAAATTAACTCTAAAGTGTGCAACTATATAAATATGTTTGTTTCAAATAGGTGCATATGATTCACCTAAATGCAACATGGTTAAATCAATGCTAAAATTCGCGACACTACGAAAAATGTTGAAATAACCATTTCATTTCTCTCAGTGTACAGATAAATTTCCTAGTCCACCTCCCATTTAAGGTAAATTAAAAAATGTGTCAAACAAAGGTTGTTTGCTAATTTTTGACAAATAACATGCAATATTAAAAAATGCATGTTTTGGTTTAAAAAATCAAAGTCGGCCTTGAAATCTTATTCAAAGTCACGAGCAAATAAAAAACTGCATACATCATTTTTGACATAAAATAGCTTTTATGTCAAAAATGATTTTTTTAGTAACTATACAGTGAAAGTAGATAATGCTAAAAGCTCAGACAACCTGTATATACCCTAACCATGCTAAAACTATAGTGTAACATTAATTCCGATCACTAAACTGACCAACTACAGGAATATTATTTTATGAAGCTAGTAAAACTAAAAAACAATTGTTTTTTTTTTCTTTTCAGGTTCAGGTGAACCATGTGTTGGTAATGCCATACTCACAAAACCTCCCGCTTATCCGCGTCCAGCATTGTGTAAACCAGGTCTTGTTTGCAAATATGGGATATGTACATTTCCGTATTCCGGATAAAACAGATCATTAAGAAAACACCGAATATGTTTAATAACTAATTACTCTTTTTGCTTCTGTTCGGTTTTATTTGGTTTTACTATAGAATAAACTGACTTAAGTTTGAATATAATAAAATGTATATTTTTATTTTCAATTAAAAATTTGGAATTTCACATACGAAGTGGGTTATTAATTATTTCATTATTATTCTCTAATCGACAATTACTTTGTCATATCTATCAATTAAGTTTTGTTGATGCTGCGTATACTATTTCCTCTCAGTGCACTCATTGCAGTAACTAGATTTTTATTTTTACTTAACGAAAGCCATATTCCTAGCCCAAGTGCTATTCGTAACACGGTCTAACGTTTTAAAGCAATATTTTTATTTTTAATAAATAATAGAAGCAAGATCGTTCGAGAAAGGGATGTATGCCACACTTGTAAAGGAATTTATTTCCTTAGTATTTTTACTTGGCTTTCCTACAGTATACAGTGGGGTCGCCTTTTATGCGTATTTGATTTATGCGAGTAAAGCAAGACACACACATTTAGAATATTTCTTACCATAATTATATTTTATTTCACAGAAGTACCTTCTTTCGCATTTCCTGCTAAACACCACATAGATATACGGACTGTTTACGGTCTTGTGATTTTAATTTCAAGGGGCTATTAAATAACCTTAAAATAAAGTTATTAATTTAAAAACATCTTAACATCTTAAGTTGCATAATAAAAAATATATTAATTTAAAAAGAAAATATAGTTCTTATTTTGTTTATTTTTAAACGATGATTAAACACATTAAAAAAGGGTTTTGCCGCTAAAACGATTGATCAACAACTTGCAAGTTGCAAAGTAAATGTAAACGATAGACTGTTTAATGAGCTTTTTACTAAGCAGGCTGATGTCTGTAATTTTTCCCGTCTGTTAAGGTGTTTCATTAGTTGTCACTGCATTGCTGATTTCCTGCTAATACTTTCCTTATTAGGATTAGGATTCCTTATACTTTACTTTTCAAATGGTCTATCGCATGAAAGGTGAACATGTGGCTAATTTATGAGGAAGTATGCCAGAATTCTATTGCTACGCATATCCGCGTATGAGAAACTGGTGTACTGCAAACATATCAAGGTTGGGATATTGGACCTGACTGACACCAAGGAATTTTGGATGGCGAAGAAGAAGTCTTCTAACAGTACTCGAAAAACACCTCGCCAAGTAAATCTATCAAATCGAATTGTCTGGCGGACACTGCGCCAAAATCAATTGCATCCTTTCCATGTATATGCACAATAAAAACAAAAAGATAAAACCCGCATATTGTGTTTTAACATTATTATTAGAAAGAAGTGCGAAGTGTATCGAAGCCCCAATAAGCTAGCAGTGAACGCTTATATTGTACCTAGCAAAACCACTGCTCATCTAAATACCTTTAAACTCTACTACTTTATAGTTAAATTTCCTATAAAGTTGTATATATTTGGAATGGTTACTTTAAGGTGGTAGTCAAATGTAACTTTTTGGTTAAAGGTACATATAATCGCCCTAAGAAGTAATGATTACGTAATTGTAACACAAAAAAATGTCTGTAACTTTGGTAGGTAATATCTACGTGCTACTCACTTCAATTTTACCGAATATACAGGGTGTATCAAAAACAAAAGTAAATTTTGTTTGGGTGTTAACTACACGACATATAAAGCACAAACCCACCGAAACCGGATTTCATCATTAAAAAATAAAAAAAAGTAAAATTTAGAGCCAAAAATTCTTTAGTCCGGGCCTGATGCAAGGAAACATCATGTTAAGCACCCGCTAAACGTGGTATTATGTATAAATACATTGCACTCATTCAGTATTATTCTTAATGGTATGCCGTAAGTTTATTTAACGTCATTCTGAATAAATAAAGGCCCTTGTAAAAATAGAAAAACTGAGGCATTTTAAATTTTTCTTTTTATAAAATAAACAGTCCTTATTTGTTAAGAGCATTCTACGTAAGTCTACAAAGTATTATTTTTAATATCCTGATAAGACGTTCGAGTTTCACAGGATATGCGACTTCAGTAGTTACAAAAAACGTAAATATTTTTCTTTCGCTTTGTCGAATCGAGAGTTAGTTGTCAATAAACGGTCCCACATGATTCTGAGTTATTTCTTTTGGATTTATTTAATCCAATAACGCAAAATGAATTGAATCAAATTACACAGAAATAAATGTAAATACAGAAAATTTGCAAACACGCCTTTTACTATGATGTTGCGCGAAAATGAATCTATACATTCCCGCGCTTTTCCCGATGCATCAAGCTTCGATTTTCTTTATATGAAATCATGATGGTCCTGAAAAGGATCGTTATTTCAAGACGGGAAGAATTTAAGTAAAATATTCGAAGTGGCTTGCACTCCAAGCGGCGATCCACACAAAACTAACAGCGGTAATGGCTGAATGATATGGTATATGGGGGTATACTCGGGACAACATTTAGGTTGGGCACAGGTGCGGCTCTAGCCCACAGCATTTACAAAATATTTTTTTCTCGTTAATGCTTACAGATAGACCCCCTGTGCATTAAGACTTTTTGATCGTAAATGATTACAGCTGCTACATATTATTATATTTACCTCTATATCGGATACACCCTGTATAACTAGCGGGTCATGATTAGCAGTGGTAATCACAACAAAATGTGCTACTTGTGGTAACCTTAGGGATCTGCATCTCTTTTACAAGTGAATATCTTTTACTGCTCTACATGACTGTAAAATTTTATCAAAATCGGAGGTGAATAGTTAAGTGACTTTCAGATTCTTTTGGACGAGCTATATACAGGGTATTTTATTTTCATTATATGTTAATGATTTATTGCTGTTTCTTGCAGAATTCTTTATATTAATGTATGCGGATGATACGACGGCCATTGTTACCGATGAGGATATCACACAATCGAAAGAGCAGGCAAATCTTTTACTCTGTAAAATGTATGAATGGTTTTGTTGGAATGGTCTCTATTTAAATAGAGAAAAAACTAGTTATTTACTATTTCACTTAGCAGCATCTATTAGTAATAATATAGATTTACACATTAATAACAATCCATTAGATCATCCAGATAAAGTAAAACTTCTAGGACTTGTTTTTGATCCACGTTTACAATTCGAATCTCAATGCGAAGTACTAATAAAGAAGCTTAATGGTCTCGCGTATCAATTTCGCTGCTTAAGGAAAATTCTTGATTTATCAACTATGAGACAAATATACTTTGCTGAGGTTCATAGCAGATTAAAGTACGGCGTTATTATATGGGGCAATTCGCCAGCCGCAAAAAGAGTATTCACTTCTCAAAAACGAATATTGCGTAATATAATGGGTGCAAGTTCTAGAGATACCTGCGTACCTTTATTTCAAAA
The DNA here is from genome assembly GCA_004143645.1 of Protaetia brevitarsis. Taxonomy (NCBI): domain Eukaryota; kingdom Metazoa; phylum Arthropoda; class Insecta; order Coleoptera; family Scarabaeidae; genus Protaetia; species Protaetia brevitarsis. Next base: position 65,323 of record RXPK01000638.1, read on the forward strand.
ATTTAATTTGCTGACACTGCCTGCTATGTTTATATTGAAGAGTGTTCTGTATATATTTCAAAATCTAAATAGTTATGACAGATTCTCTAATTTACATATTGCTATGGTCTGGCACCCCGGGTTTCGGAAATTTAAATGTGTATTTTTATTTATTCCAAATCAGCCTTGTCAAAACAATGATAGAGTTTCCACAATTCTAATAATTGTTAGTATCATTTTATTTGTTCAGTTGTGTATAGTTAATTTCATTTGTTTGTACATTTTGCGTACTCCTCTATATAGTTTATATACTAGTTTTTCCTTTGCGTTGCGCTGTGCGTTCATCGCACGAAAATGTAAATTTCATATATATGCGAGTGTTTACCCTTGAGGCCGAGGAGTCATCAGATAGACGAGCGCGTGTATAGTCTTGTTTAGTTGTCTTGGTTACCGTTTCTGGTAATCCTTTTTTAATTTTAAGATGTAGTTCGTTGTTTGTATATATTTAAAATCGTCCATCTAGTAATTCATTTGTTAAATTGTGTTGGGTAGTTGTGCACAATATACATGTAAGGCTTTTTAATAATATTCGTTTTAGAAGTAATCGCGTTTAGAGTTTAAATTTTCCGTTTTTTTAGTAGTTATCAAATTAATTTTATTTTATCACCTCGGGGTAGGTGAAGTGAAGCTGTGAGCTTGTTTTAAATTTCATTTTTGATTTTGCTTGTTTCTCCACGTTGTTTGAATTAATTTGTAGTTTGCTTTGAATTTTTGAAACCACGTGGATTTTTTTTTGTGGTATATGAAATTCCTTCTAGAACGAATCCACCATTTTGTTTGCTAAAGGATTTGCATTGTCCTTTTTAAATTGTAGAATCTTATGCAGGTTTGTTTTTTGCCAGAATCTTATATTCATGGTTTTCATTTATCCTGTAAATTGTATCAAATGTTTTTTTTCTTTTTTTTTTTAAATAAATTTAATGATTGTAAATATCATTTTAAAATCACAGTTTCTTTTATTTCTGAATCAGCCATTTCAATTTTTGGGGATTTTAAGGAAAGTCAATTTTGCAAACGCCCACTATTAATTTTTAAAAAATTTACTCTGAGATTTAAGAATCTCTGGTGCCCTTTTAAATTCACTTTTGCTGAGCTAGCTAAATTAATTTTGTCATTTTTAATTTCTTTAAACTTATATGCTTGGACAATCAGTTCACAGCAATATGTAATTACAACACAAGAAATAAAGACAATATCATACCTCCATAATATCGTTTAGATATGTCGCACAAGAGCTTTGTTAGCATAAGACTAAAAGTGTATAATACATGATACACTCTTATCTATAAAGGCGAGGGGCCACTGCATGCGAAGCGAAGCGAAGCTCAGCGAAACTAATTTCCTTGAAAATAGCTCCCATGTAATCATACGCGCATCTTCGCTAGCCTAACTTCGCTTCGCTTAGCTTTAGTTGCCGCGTCCGCGTAAGATTACATGAGAGCTAATTTTCAAGGAAATGAGTTTCGCTGAGCTTCGCTTCGCTTCGCGTCCAGTGGCCCCGCGCCTTAATACATACACCTGAAGTAGTTAAGACATTAAACTTTAGAAATTTTAAAAATAATATTAAGCATGGTCTCCAAAATATGATTTTATATAATGTAAATGATTATTTTAGTTTAAACTCTGCAGAATATTATATATAATTTTTTCTGTTACCGTTTCTTTATATGTACTTTCATGTATGTTTATGAAGGAAAATAAATATTATTATTATTATTATTATTACTATCTTGAGACAACGGAATATGTCTAAAACACTGCATCAAATCAAAAAAAGATCTTAATGAGATTTGTTATGTTCACTGAATGGTGCCAAACTCGACTCCCCCCCCCACCAGAGTGGGAAGGGGGACAACTTTGAAATCTTAAATGGGAACCCCCATTTTGTACTGCAGATTCGGATTCTACGCCAACAAGTATGTAATTTTTTTAAAACCTTTTCTTTGATTCGTAACAGATTGCGCTGTAATCGCAAAAACATGATTGTGAACGTCTAGAAAAAATACATAAAAAAGAGAAGCAAGCAAACATGATTCTGTGTTTTTTTATTTTAACTAACATTTCAAAAAGCCATGTGTTCGAAACTGTGCCCCATCACTTCGATACATTTATTTATTCGCAATTGGAATGCTATTCAACGATATAAAACCGTACTTTATTCAGTACTTGACAAATTAGTTAGTGTTGAATATTTGAACAGTAATAGAGGCTATAAAATTACAAGAAAGAATTGAAATGGTTTACATCTTGAAATCTATGTTAAAATAAAAAAAAAAAACGCAAAATCATGTTTGCTTGCTTCTCTTTTTTGTGTATTTTTTCTAGACGTTCACAGTCATGTTTTTTTGCGATTACAGCGTAATCTATTACGAATCGAAAAAAAGTTTCAAACAAAAGCTGCATACTTGGTGGCGTAGAATCCGAATCCGCAATACAAAATGGAAGTTCCTATTTAAAATTTCAAAGTTGTCCCCCCTCCCACTCTGGGGGGGGGGGGAGGGTCGAGTTTGGCACCATTCAATGAGCTCCCTACATTATAACAAATCTTATTAAGGTCTTTTTTTGATTTGATGCAGTGTTTTGGAGATATTCCGTTGTCTCAAGATAAAAAACTCACCCTGTATATCATAATTTAAGATTCTTATAACATAACTAATTATGTTTAGAGTTATGGAAATTTGGAAATTATATCCAAAAACTTCAACAATATAGTTATATAATAGGAGTATCAGTTAATATTATTATTATTCACCACATTTCTCTACATCTATCCTTGATAACCTACCGAAAACACATTCCTTCAACCCTCCTCATCCACACACAAACACATACCGTTTAATCCGAGCCCCCAACCTCTCTGGTTGTCTATTTTCGCGCCACCATAGTCTTGGGGCAGAACCGCTCTCCCGTTTTCCACCGAGAGAGAAAATCGTAACTTCCCAAGTTAGTCTAACCAAAGTTATTCCTGTAATGTACTCCTTCCATTAAGTTTCACAACCTGCCGCCCTGCCCTCCCACCTTCTCTCAACCCCCCCAAACGCCACCGCTGCATTCACCCTCTTGTGTATAACCTCGCAGAGAGTAGTAGCAGTAGTAACTCTCCTACGTAACAGGGTAGCGAGAATCCACCTCTTCCAGCTACCACCGCATCCCTTTCGCGTCAACCCGCGCCCCGTCTACGTGCCGGGGTATCCCGCCCCAACCCCTCTGACGAACTTCAACGCCGTCGCAAGGCCTGAATACTCGATCCAACTCTGGTAGTCGACCTCCTCTCGCCTCTAACCCTGCCAGAGTCGCCCAGCTTCGCTCCTGGGCGCCCTCACCCCACTCTTAACCCGGCCACGGACGTTTCGCGCCACTTCTCTCTACGGAGTTGCGATAAGACAAAAGCAAATCGGGGACTTATTGAATAGGAGTCCCCGGCATTGTGGGAGACAATGTGCGCAGATGCCGGCCGTCGTAGAAGCGACGATGTAACGGTTAGTACAGGGACAGAGGAAAATATCTGGACAGTAAGATGTAATGGGCTTGACGAAATTGTAATATTGCACTACACTCACAAAAATACTAGGCGTGATAACAATAATCTACATTTATTGAGTGAATTTTCATTGACAGAACGAGAGGTGTCGTTGTTATGATAAAATATCATTTACAATCTGTGATTAAGTAATAACAAGTTGTTACGTGTTGAAAACACCTTTTCTTATTTCTCCAACTGTACACTATCTTTTCTGAATTTATCCAAGTTCCTTGACCTTTCCTAGTTACCGTCGCTATTTACGTATTTTGTATAACGTCACGTTTAACCTTGAAATTGTTTTTTTTGTAATGTACCGCTTTATTTGTGACCTTTTTCTAAATTCTTAAATCGTCAAATTTTAATATATATTTAGATGCATTGATAACGTAAATTTCATTAAACTCCGTTCATAATTAGCTCCGAATTTATTCATTTTTGTTAATTGTTGCACCTTTTTTTGTGCGTGCTGTACTTGAAACGTTAGAATTTCGCAGAATCTCGCACACCTGCATGTTGTTTATCTTTAATACTCGAATCCTATTGGCCACTTAATGGCATAGCGCGGGAACTAGATACCTCTACCCTTCCGATCCTGACTTACACTCGAGCCCGCTAAGAGTGCAGACGAAAAAGTCTAATAGGCGACGCCTTGTTGCAATCCTTTTCGACCTAATTTACCCGTTTGGTAACCCCTTGTGGGGGATCTCTGGTCGTAAAGAATCTACTCCTTGGAAGCCGTTTGAGTCCCTGTGTGTTGACTACGAAGCCTTCTTTTTGGAGCCCGCCGACGCGGATTTTACAAGCCCCGCCGCTCTACGTCGTCCCTGGACCCGGACTTTCTTTCGACATCTGTCTACGCTTCTATTTCTTCTATTTCTACCCTCCCCTGGTGGTGACAATCAACCGCCCCTGCAGTGGTTTGTGTTACATGTAAGTTAATTTTAAGAGTTATTTGCTTGTGTATTTGTAGTAACGAACTACCATTGATATATCAATAATTTAACGTAATTTTTTTTGTTATTCATATTTCGGTCTTTGCTATCTTAATTCAATTTAACTTAATTCTTTTTTTTTTTTAATAATCTAGTCTTTGCGATCATTGTCAAAATTTAGTTATTTAATTGTTGCTTTCTTTATTTTTTTACCTTAAAACCAATGGTAGGTCGTAGTAATTTGCATGCTCGATCGAGTACGTAGATTTGATGTTCTTGTTACTTTTTAATTTTACAATTTCTTGAATAATAACCCGGCACTCCCACCAGTTCAGGTCATATATTTATACATTGTAACTTTGTAAGGCTTCACCGAATTAAGTGTCAATATATAACAGTTAATATAGTCTCTTTGCGTTTTATTTAATTTACTTTGATTTAATCGACCTTGGCGCACTAGTTTTTTTTTTCTTGGCATTTAAATAACATTTTCATCTAAATTTAACTATTTAACAACATATTAAAAAAATTCCGCAAGTACCAATCCCTTGTTTCCCCGACTGGTAAATAGCCATTCTGGGCTGTGGTTAACTTACCGGGCGACAGCGTCGGGCTAGTGAAGGCAACAGCTGATAACCCAGTGGCGCTCACTCCGACATCTCTCCGGCGCCTCCCTGGCCGAACCGACTCCGATAGTCGCAGCGTGGGAAATAAATAAATAATAAACCGTTGTTTTATTTATCCTTCTTTCCCATCCTGTGGTACTTTGCGATCATTTATTTTATTTTATATCAATAATCTTTTATAAACAGTATTTACTTTTCATTATTATTTAACCTAGTCTCATGCTCTGGAAAATTGCTACTATTTATTACGCCCTGAGATTTCACCTGTAGCAAAGTTTCAGTTATGAAATAAATTAGTTTTAATTATTAATTAATCACTGTATTGCTATGCTATTGCTGGAAACAGGGGAGTCATTTAAAACAGGTTTCAATGCCTAATAAAGGAGTAATTGCAAGTTGAAGTTCATACTCTATAGGCAAATTTTGAATTTATTAAAAATGACTACAAAGATAGACCATATTAGCTAGAGGTGCTAATTATAGCCTTATATACAGTGAGATCGTAAATTGTACCCCCCCCCCCCCTCACCCCCATGATAACTTTTGAATGGTATGAGATAGAGCAATGAAACAAAAACAAAGTGAAAGTAGAGATAATTTGTGATTTTTTACCTATAGAGATACGCATATGGCTTTTGATGTAAAATAGAGGGCGTAGCTATCTTTAAAATTTTAAATGGGAAGCAATTTCATTTAGAAGCTCATTTGGAAGATATCTCTATTACTTTTATAGCAATGCAAACAATTTTACGATTTTCAAAATTTTCACCAACTTATCCAAGATTAATTATTGGAGTACATACTGCTGTGAACTGATTGTCCAAGCATACAAGTTTAAAGAAATTAAAAATGACAAAATTAATTTAGCTAGCTCAGCAAAAATGAATTTAAAAGGGCGCCAGAGATTCTTATATCTCAGAGTAACTTTTTTAAAAAGTAATAGTGGGCGTTTGCAAATTGACTTTCTTTAAAATCCCCAAAAATTTGAAATGGCAGATTCAAAAATAAAAGAACTATTTAAGATGATATTTAAAATCATTAACTTTTATTGTAAAAGAAAAAAAAAAACATATACTACAAATTACAGGAAAAATTAAAACCATGAATATAAGATTCTGGCAAAAAACAAACCTGCATAAGACTCTACAATTTAAAAAGGACAATGCAAATCCTTTAGCAAACAAAATGGTGAATTCGTTCTAGAAGGACTTTCTTATACCACAAAAAAAAAATCCACGTGGTTTCAAAAATTCAAAGCAAACTAAAATTTAATTCAAATAACGTAGAGAAACAACCAAAATTAAAAATGAAATTTAAATCAAGCTCACAGCTTCACTTCACCTACCCCGAGGTGATTAAAATAAAATTAATTTGAAAACTACAAAAAAAAAAAACGGAAAATTTAAACTCTAAACGCGTTCACTTCTAAAACAAAAATTATTAAAGAACCTTACATGTATATTGTGCACAACGATATAACACTAATTAATTGAGTTGCTAGATGGACGATTTTAAACTTTCAAAACAACGAACTACATCTTAAAATTAATAAGAATTACCAGAAACGGTAACCAAAACAACAAAACAAGACCATACACGCGCTCATCTATCTGGTAACTGCTCGGGGCCTCGAAGGTAACACTCGCATATATATGAAATTTAAATCTGCGTGCGATGACGGCGCAACGCATCGCAAAGAAAAAACTAGCATATAAACTAAATACAATACTGGAGTACGCAAAATGTACAAATAAATGAAATTAACTTTACACAACTGAACAAATAAAATAATACAAACAATTAAATCAATTAATAAAATCTTTTCAAAATAAACAAATATTAGAATTGTGGAAACTCTATCATTGTTTTGACAAGGCTGATTTGGAATAAATAAAAATACACATTTAAATTTCCGAAACCCGGGGTGCCAGTCTATAGCAATACGTTACTTTTTCGATAGCCCTTGTATTCATATTGTTGTTTACGTGACTTAGGAAGCGATTGCCGTAAAATACGACATATTTTTGCAAAATTTAGCAAAAGTGTCTTATCTGTCAGTGTGTGTGTCATGTGTGTGGGTGTCTATGTTACAGATTACTGTAATTACAGGTTTCTGTGCACTATATCAAAAAAGCGAATACGAGGGTTATCAAAACAAGTAACGTAGTGCTGTGTACTGAAGGTAACAAAAGAATTTTGAAAAATGCAAAATGAAAATTAAAAATGAAAATTTAGTTAGCTAGCTCAACGGATAAATTTAAAAGGGCGCAAAAGAACAATTAAACTCAGAGTTACCCTCGCAAATTAAAACTGGAATTTAATCATGAAAAGTGAAAAGTGCGTGAAAGAAATCTGACTTTCTTTAATTACCCCAAAATCAAAAATAAAAGAACAGAATTTGGAATGACGTTAAAAAACAAACAAGAATTTATTATATAAAAAAAAAGAAAAAAAATTGTTAGTTACAATTATGCAGAAAAAAAGAACAGTGGACAAAGGGTCCTGGTCTAAATCAAAACTGCTCGATTTTAAATTACAAAAGGACAATGCTAAATCCTCTATCAAAGCAAAAAAAAATAAATTACTTCAGGAAGATAATCCTTTTTATATCAATCAATCCACGTGGTTTCAAAATTAAAACAAACTAAATTAAACGTGGACAATTCAAGTAAATTAACAAAAGCAAAACTTACATACAAGCACCAAAAGCTTCTATTCACCCAACCCGAGGTGTTTAATAAATAATTACAAATCAGCAAAATTAAAAAACGAAAAAATTAACTCTTTAAACTAAAATACCTTCCCGAACAAAAATAATAAATGATCTTATATCTAAATTGTGTACACAACAATACAATAACAACTATTATATAGCGAGTTTCTTGCTGGACGAAATAAATTCAAATTAAACGAAACAAATCTTTAAATCAAAAGTATGAACAAAATGAATATAAAAGTACAACTACTCACGCTTGCATCTATCTAGGTACTAGCCCTCACAAGGTTAAACAGTCGTATACATACAGTCGCGAGCAAATGTTATAGGCACCCTAAATTTTGGGCGAATATCACAGTAAGAAATGAGAAAAAAAACTTGTAGGGTAATACATTATACATATGTAGTATTTAAGAGATCTTATTAATTTGTTGCATATTAGAGTGTTTTTTAGTACTGCTATAATACTTTTTAGATAGGAGGGGGAAAGTGACATCTCGAAGACTTGAAAATATATAAAAAAAAATAATACATTTATAAAGGGTATCTATAAAGACTATTGTAACCATAAAGACATTATATAAACGTTGAAATAACTGTCACAAAAAAAATGCAAGAAACATGAAACCCATTAGTTTTGTCAAAGGTGCCTATAACATTTGCTCGCGACTGTATATCAACAGCTGCGTGCAACGCAACGCACAAATCATCGAAGAAAACTGCTAAGAAAAGGACAAGACACACTACGGAACGCCATCCATTTTACAAGAGTGAAAATTATATGTAAAACGAACTAAACATTTAAATAAAATTATAACAATTAAACTCATAAACATGACTCTTATTTAAAACTAAACAATTGAATTTGTGGAAACTTCTACAAAACATTGATAAAGGCTGATCGTATTAAACACGACTAAATCTGAACTTGATCGAGACAGATAACTTTTGCTTTTAGTTGAAATTATATATAGCGACATACCGATTGCACCAAGCGAACGGCACTGTCTTTACGGTGTTCTGTTGTGACAGTATTGGGCCACAGAGCACGTACGGAGCTCATATTTGTAGAAGATAGTGCTTTAAACGCTCACAGGTATGTGGAAGATATTCTGCAAGAAGCTGTTGTGCCATGTTCATATCTTATTGGAGATGGATTTGTATTAATGCATGACAACGCCAGAGCACACACAGCAAGAGTCGTTACTGAATACCTTAACGAAGTTGGAATTCATACACATCCTTGGCCAGCATGCAGACCGGATCTTAATTCGATAGAATACCTTTGGGATGAAGTCTAAAGGTGTATTCGTCGTCGTCCAACAACGCCTACAACTTTTCTACAACAATTCGAAGCAATTCCACAAATTTCCTTAACAAAATTGGTAAATTCAATGCCAAGACGATTCAACAGTGTAATCCAGGCTCGAGGAGGACATATAAATTATTAAAATTCAATTGAAAGTTGATTAGAAGCTGTCATCTTTAGTTTTTTGTAATTTAAGTAAAATTAAATTTTTCACCGTTTCTGTTATAATTCTTAAATTATTAATTTTTGCTTTTACATTGTCTCTTTTCTCTCCATTTCATGTGTCTCTCTCTTGGAAATGTGCACTGCTACAACAAAATATAAATTCCTAAAGCAAAAAGTATGTTTTCGAGAAATCTTTAAGCTAGCTTTATTGGGTGAAATATACGATTTAAAAGTTTGAGTAGCCTCTTCACTGTCTCTCACTCGGCGCATCGGCCTACAAACTAGTGGTACCTTAACAGGTGCAGTATTGAAAATAAGGCTACATATTTTAAAAGTTTCAATATAATCGAGATATCTAAGAAACAAATGAAGATAGGTCTAGATAAACCACATGGAACGCACCATGAAATTTTCTCAGGAATCCAAAAATGAGATAATGTATCGAGTGTTCCATTTAAAACAAGGAAGTTAATGGCAGCTTTCCGTATAACCGTAAGTGGTACGACCTTGAAAATATTCCAAATTGAAAGAGAAGCCCGGAAACTTCTAACGAACGGCTACCATGAGGAACCCTGTATACAGCCTCTCATTAGAATAAAGAAATACGAAAAAAAAATCATAATTTTGTGAACACGCTGTATAATTATTTAATTCAGGTCTATGTACAATTACCTCAAGAAATTATGACCGGGAATGGTAAAACGAATTCGTAGCTTTAATTCTAACATATCCACTTTAAATGCAATGCCATCGTAATCCGCGAGGCAATGAACTATCGTATCGAAAGATAATACTCTTTACGGTGCCCGACAAAGATGCCGCCACCTTTTCGGCGATTTACATTTCCAGAATTAAAATATTTGTAGTTTTCACCAAAGAATTTTATATAATAATTCTCATTTTCAATCCTCTTGTTCACGTGGAAATTTTATTACAATATACTGCAGTCTTTATATATCTTTATATATCTTTTTTACTTTTACAAATAATATATTAGAAGTAAAGTTATTGAAAAACAAGCGGTATACTTGCTCAGTTCTTATTCAATTGAAGAAACAAACCTTCGTTAAGTCGAAGCATCTTAGTTCTTAAAATTTGAAAGTCAAAACATCTAATCTAATCTAAACTTTTATGCAAAAATGCAGTAAATGTAATTTGATTTGTGCCATAAAGAGCAATATAAATACGACATTAAAAAAGATAAAAAGTTTTTATGTTGAAGGTAACGGCTTCCACATATTTATTTCTTCAAATAATAACAACACACTTATTTCTTAATTTCTTAATACGGCATGGCAGGGCAATATTTATTTATTTTATTATATTCTATGCAAAAATTCCAGTAAGTGCAATTCGATTTGTGTCGTCATGAAAAGTAATAGAATTAAAACGTTAAGAAGGCATAACATGTTTTCTTAATAAAGGTGACAATTTTTTTCCAAAGTGTATAATTCTTTTTTAATATACATAAATTCTCAGTTGGCATTTATGTCTAACATTTCATACACCCATATTAAGAAATTCTTATAAAACTAAACTTAAAACAATCTTTTGTAATAGAAGTAAGGGCTTTAGAAAATTCTAATTTTTCTAATAATTATACAAGAACACATTACTAAGTCATTTTTTAACACGCCACAGCACGGTTACGTAATTAAATGCAGATCATATTTACAAATTATACCGTCTAAATACCCGCCAGTAATCGATGGCTAAAATAAGCAACAAAAGAAAGATAGGTACATATACAGGGTGTATCAGATATAGAGGTAAATATAATAATATGTAATAGCTGTAATCATATAGAATCAAAAAGTCTTAATGCACAGGGGGTCTATCTGTAAGGATTAATGAGAAAAAAAATATTTTATAAATGCCATGGGCTAGAGCCGCACCTGTCCCCAACCTAAATGCTGTCCCGAGTATACCCCCACATACCACTATCATTCAGCCATTACCGCTGTTAGGTTTGTGTGGATCGCCGCTTGGAGTGCAAGCCACTTGAAACATTTTATTTAAATTCTTCCCGTCTCGAAAAAACGATCCTTTTCAAGACCATCATGAATTCATATAAAGAAAATCGAAGCTTGATGCATCGGCAAAAGCGCGGGAATGTATAGATTCGTTTTCGCGCGATATCATAGTAAAAAGGAGTGTTTGCAAATTTTCTGTATCTACATTTATTTCTGTGTAATTCGATTCAATTCATTTAAAAAAATATTTACATTTTTTGTAACTACTGAAGTCGCATATCCGGTGAAACTCGAACGTTATCAGGATATTAAAAATAATACTTTGTAAACTTACGTAGAATGCTCTTAACAAAAAAGGAATGTTTATTTTATAAAAAGAAGAAATTTAAAATGCCTCAGTTTTGCTACTTTTACAAGGGCACACTGGCCTGGCTTTATTTATTCAGAATGATGTTAAATGAACTTACGGCATACCATTAAGAATAATACTAAATGAGTGCAATGTATTTATACACAATACCACGTTTAGCGGGTGCTTAACATGACGTTTCCTTGCATCAGGCCCGGACTAAAGAATTTTTGGCTCTAAATTTTACTTTTTTTTATTCTTTAATGATGAAATCTGGTTTCGGTGGGTTTGTGCTTTATATGTCGTGTAGTTAACACCTAAGCAAAATTTACTTTTTTATTTGATACACCCTGTACATGCCGACAATCGCCCCGAAAGCTAATCCCCTTGATGTTATGCGACAAAGCGGCCGCAAGAGATTTATTCGCAGAATTTGACTTTATAGTTTCCGGGGAAGAATTCAACGAAATAATAACTCTTAGCACCTACCTATGCGCAATCGCTGGTAGATTAAAGGAGATGTATCTTTCCTTGTGTTTCCTTATGGCTTATTTTACCTATGTCATCTTTTTTTAAGTCGATAGTATAGTACTCGATGCCAAATAGAGTGATTATAACAGATTTCTGAAATTCGATCAAATAAGCACAATATATGTCGTTCCGTATTTATTGTAATACTCTGTATATAAATAGCTATATCAACTGAAAGGGCCACAAAAACCCTGCAAGTTCTCCCTTGATTTTTTTTCTCTATCTCTCACCGTTTAAAAGTTATTTTGTATAAACGAAATTTGGGGCGGATTTCAAAGTCAAATTGTGCCGCCTAAAGTTGAAATTCCGCAGCAACAGAGAGTGTCCTTAAGTGACACTCTATAGGGTCTAGACTACAAACTGGCGAGGTTTCATTAGAATCCGCGATTTACAGTTTTTGCGAGGCTCCGTTGTAAGTCGATCCCGCTAGATGGCTCGCATACAACGAGAACACACGATTGCAACGATCCCAGCAACGTTCTATATTTATTTACATATTCAATGTCCGCAAATATTTCATAATCGCGCGTTATCTCGAAGGAGTCTGAAATAGATTAGTTAGTACGACATAAATACGTTACTAGGTTGTTTTTAACAAAAGTTACGATATATAAAAAGGATTATGACCGAAGAAAAGAAGTGCTAATTATAGCCTTATTTATAAAGTGAACTTTATTGTATTTGTTAATTAAAGCTTAGCTAGTATTTTTTTAATTTTTATTAATTTCTGGAGTTTTTTTTTCCATTCCTCGGGGTGTTTATTCGGTAACTACTGCTGTAGTCCCCTCAATGTAGAGTGAAACAACGGCATCTTAATGTCAGTTACTGGTTATAATATATGTTAAAATAATTTGGAAATGGATTACAATCGTTTCTTTTTAACATTCGCCACCATCCGACACAGTTGCGAAAGTGTACGTACTGCTGTGTACTGCTTGACTTGAAAATGCAAAATGAATATTAAAAATGAAAAATTAAATTAACTAGCTCAACGGATAAAATTTAAAAGGGCGCAAAAGAACAATTAAGCTCAGAGTTACCCTCGCGAATTAAAACTTGAATCTAACCACGAAAAGTAAATTGTGAGCGAATAAAATCAGACTTTCTTAAATACCCCAAAAATTGAAAAGGTTTAATTAAAAATAAAATAACAGAATTTTTAACCCAACAAAGATAATTAAATAACAATCAAATTTATTATATAAATGGGTAAAATTATAAAATGGCAGAAAAAAAACCCCCTGAACTGAAGGTTGTGGCCAAAAATAAAAAACTGCACTTGACACTAAATTACAATAGGACAATGCTATTTCCTATACAAAGCAATAGATTAGTTTGTTCAGGAAGATAATCCTACATATACCAATTCAATCCACGTGGTTTCAAATTAAAATAAAATAAATTCGTGGACAAACACTAGAGATGTACAAAAATGAAAACTAAATGCAAGAACAATGCTTCTACTCACCCAATCGAGGTGATTGATAATATAAAAACGAATCAGCAAAATAGAAAAACGGAAAAATTAAACTGAAAACATATCTTCCTGCACAGAAATAATAAATGATCTTATGTCTATAATGTGCACGCATCAATATAATAACAATTATTATAAAGCGAATTCCTTGATAAACGGAATAAAAGACAATTTATACGAATTAAATTTCGAAATCAAAATGAAATACAAAATGGCAAACAATGATACCCAAAAATACGTGTACTCACGGTAGCAGTCGACCAAGGAACTGCCTGACAAAATTCTACAGTCGTTTTTCTAACAAAAACAACGCAGACAAACAATTAAAACGCCAACATTCAAACAACAAATAATTGAATGGAATTAATTCAAAAATATTTAATTAATTAAATCAAACAATAAACTCATTAACTTAATTATTAAAAAAAATAAATCTACATTTGTGAAAACCCTCTCGGAACATTGATTAATGGCTGAACGGAGTAAACAAGACAAAATCTATGCAACTAAAAATACACTCGTGAAGAACGGGGTGTCTACTAGAGCAGTACGTAGTAGTATACGCAAAATATGAAGTGCACCTACGTGTATTTCATATATTATCGTATTTAAGTTAGTAAGATTTTCATGCGTTCATATCCTACTGCTACCAAGCAGGAACCCTTTCTGCACAATGGTAGCAAATGGAAATACGCATGTACACAAACGACGAATTCTACTGAGACAAAAGACTTGTTATATAAAGACATTAAGTTGTGAGAATTTTATTTTATTTTCTATGTATATATTTGTATAACATGTTATGTTTATTGGATGAAATATACGATTTTAAAGTTTGATTAGCCTCTTCAGTGTCTCACAATTGGCGCATTGGTCCACAAACTAGTGGTACCCTAACAGGTGCAGTATTGAAAATAAGGCTACATATTTTAAAATTTTCAATATAAGCAAGTAATCTAAAAAACAAATGAAGGTAGGTATAGATAAACTAGATGGAACACACCATGACATTTTCTCAGGAATCTAAAAATGAGAAAATATATAGAGTGTTCCATTTAAAACAAGGAAGTTAATGGCGGCTTTCGGTATAACCGTAAGTGGTATGACCTTGAAAATATGCCAAATTCGTCGAAAAAGTCAGAATTCAAGATTTTTTTTAAGCTCGGAAACTTCTAACGAACGGCTACCGTGAGAAACCCTGTATACATAGTCTCATTAGAACAAAGAAATATGAAAAACAATAATCATTTTGTGAACACCCTGTATAATTATTTAATTCAGGTCTATGTACAGTACCCGATGCCAAATAGAGTGATTATAACAGATTTCTGAAATTCGATTAAATAACCCCCACATATGTCATTTCGTGTTTATTGTAATACTCTGTATATGTATAGCTACATAAACTGAAAGGGCCACAGAAACCCTGCAAGTTCTCCCTTGATTTTTTTTCTATCTCTCACCGTTTAAAAGTTATTTTGGATAAACGAAATCTGGGGCGGATTTCAAAGTCAACCCTAACAGCCAGAAATATTACATAGATATTTTTAAAAAATATATTTTATAAATATTTTTCGTGAGAGGTTTTTGAATATATTTTTCATATTTTTTCTAAATATAGATAAAATATTCAATTAAAATATTTATTTCATATTTTAAAATTAATGTAAGCGCAATATTTTTTCTAAAATATTTGTAAAATATTTATATGAAAATTGAGATGTTTTATGCCATCTATTTAATTTGTCAAAATGAACTAAAATTGTTCTTGGTTATTTAGAATGTATAACGTCGATAACGAAAAGTTGAAACATGCATAGAGTTGTCTAAAAGGCAAGAACTTGTTTTTTCACACTCACCGTACAAGTTAATAATCAATAATTCTGGCATCTTTTAAGTCATACTGAAGGTTTATCAAATTAATCACTATTTTTTAATTAAAGTGTTCTAAATAAAAAACAAACGTATTTATTATCATTTTATTTGAATAAGCCAATAAAAATGAAAAATACTCATTTTTAAGTCTAGCCTTGGCTGGTGCCAGGTACAACCCTATGGCTTTTTTCATATCTTCGGTAGTGGCGCTCTCATGGCGTTTCCTTGTGGCCTCTAAAACAATGCCAATTGTATTAGATCATACCATGAATAAAACATCGTACAACATTATCAACACCTACTAATACATTTGGAGCATTTACAATAATTGGAGTGGTAACTACATTCTAATACTTACGATACTTATTTTACTTTACTTTATTTCATAATATTTGAAAACATTCTACGTACAAACAATAAAACAACACAACGCATTCTAACCTATATTTGAGATTATGACGCTTATCTACCGAGATGAATCTCTTAAGCAAATCAACTAGGATTTACAGTTTTTGCGAGGCTCCGTTGTAAGTCGGTCCCGCTAGATGGCTCGCATACAACGAGAACACACGATTGCAACGATCCCAGCAAGGTTCTGTATTTATTTACATATTCAATTTCCGCAAACAATTTATAATCACGCGTTATCTCGAAGGAGTCTGAAATAGATTAGTTAGTACGACATAAATACGTTACTAGGTTGTTTTTAACAAATGTTACGATATATAAAAAGGATTATGGTCGCATTTTCATCGTATTTATTCTACTTACATTATGAAACAGCGCAGCTTAAAATAAAATTAAGTGATTTGTAAATAATAATAATCATGATATTAGAATAATATTTATTTAAAGCAAGGACGTTACAACACTCACTATTTACATATCACACAAAACCGGGGAAGATTTAACGGAAACACCAGCGCTAATAAAGTTTTATTATAAGGGGCCAAAGGTTATCGCTTTAATGGACGCACGAAATCTATTAGCTTTTTTTCTGTTGTGTTGTTTTGAAGTTTTGATAGAGCGAGAACTAATTGGTTTGTTGCCTCCGAGTAAACACGAAGATAGTAAATGTTATTTGTAAACGCGTAATTATCGTTAAAGTATGTTATCATAGAGTGCGTAGGTTTGAAAGCCCTTCCAAACTAACGCGTCTTTATTTCGATTGACAAATACATGTGTTATGTTGTTATAGTCTGTAGTCTGTAGCAAACGAAGGATACATTATAACTTTACAATTATAATTTATAATCACTCAGCGACAAAAGTGTGTTATCTATCCTTATTTTCTTCTTGTTGTGCTTAATTTCCATGGTATATTGAAATATAGTAGGCCCTCATAATATTTTACTGAAATTTAAGTTCATTATGGTTATGTAAACGGGTATCTTATAATAATATGATGAAAATATGATGTAAATAAACATGTTCCTAAACTATATACAAGTGATTAATTACAGAATGTGCCCCTGATTAAAATAAATTTATAGAAATTACATTGAAATTATTAATTATTTCTAAATGTGATTTAAGAAACTAAGCAATTTGTTTTATACACAGAGATTCAAAATGATTGTCAAATCCGCTCCTATAGATAGTAACAGAGTGTAGGTATATGCCGCGTGTTAGTAATGAAGGTTTGAACTAAGTCAGTGTTGGAACATAAGAAAGTAAAACGATCTGTCATAAATAAGGAAAACGTAACCTATATTTGAACTCGCATTATATAAACGACTATGGATGGTGTTTCTGCTTGTAAAAATGAAATGTAAATTAATTTAACTTTACTAAATTATGATTTTACAATTCAGTACTAACTGGTGTTTAACTAAATTTATTATTACTTTAAATTATGACATACAATTAGTATAATTATTAAGTGACAAAACTGCATCTCTCAGTCTTCTATGGTATGCATGCGGTTTCTATAGATCGTTTTTTGATCAAGCGATCTTGGTGGCCATCTTTGTGCTCTAACGACCCTGTCAGCAAAAAACTGTTGAAGATATTGGCAGGTTTGTCGAGCAGTATGTGCTGGAGCATTATCGTGCTGAAAATAACCTGCTTCAAGCTCAATTTTCTTGTAACTCTGCAATAAACAATTCAAACATCTGTTGGTAACGTTGGGCTGTTACAGTTTCCTCGAAGAAAATTGGCTCTATTATTCGCTGCCTGGACATAGATAACCAAACTCCAACTTTTACGGGATGCAATTGCGTTTTCTCGAAATTCATTGTGGATTTTTCTGCAGACCAGATGCGATAGTTTTTGTGAATTGATATAGTCTGTTAGATAAAACCAGGCTTCATCCGAGAAAAAATGATTCGCCTATCGTGATCTAATGGTAGTAATTCCTGTACCGTAGAAACTTTATAGGGATGAAAATGTAACTTTCTTTTGACAGCTCATTGCGCTGAAGTGTATGATAAGCCTATCAAATTATAAAATGTAATAAACTATTTCACTTAATGTTAATATTGATTTTTTACCTGTTTGTTGAGCTATTACCACAGATAAATTCCTATTTTCTTACAGTATTCAGAATAATATTGTTGTGATATTAGATGTAAAATAAAACGATTTGAAAAAAATTATAAGATAAATAATCGAAAGATACCACAACACGCACGCCAATGTCGCTAAATGTCAAGAAAATTCATTTAATGTATGAAATTTGTATGTGGCTAACTTCGCTCATGAAATTGGTAACAAGTATAGATAATTTTTTCCGGAAAACAGTTTTTTTCTTACGACAATCATTTTGAATCACATGGTATTAACGTGAAACCTTACACAAGATTCAAATGAAGTTTCCGAATTGTCGCAAAGAACAGAATTTTAACCGCTAAGTCTTTGTTTTTAAACTTTTTAAATTTTGTTATTTACATTATGCTTAGAAATTTACATTAAATTATTGTTAAATTTGTTTGTTTGACTTTCCACAGATGGCGCTTTTTTCATTTATATTTTTAATAATTTTTTTTTCAATTATTTTTATTGATATTGAATATATTTTTGACGGGTTTTGATATTTATTTTATACATTATGAATTCAACTTTCATATACTGCTATTTATTTCGTTTTTCTGAATATTAAATTAAACTTTGATAAACGAAATACATTTTCTTCAGCCTGTGCTCTCTTAGGGTGTAATATATTTCTACATCCAAACGCGTAGAGCTCGAAAACTATCACATTTAACGTCTGGTATAATTTTAACTGGCCTTCAACATACAATGCAACCGCATAAGAATATATACAGCATCTCATTAGAATAAAGAAAAAATGAAAAACAATCATGATTTTGTGAATGTAAAATAGTTTTTTAAATCAGGTATACAGGGTGAGTTTTTTTATCTTGAGACAACGGAATATCTCTAAAACACTGCATCAAATCAAAAAAAGAGATCTTAATAAGAAGAAGAATAAAAAAGAGAAGCAAGCAAACATGATTTTGTGTTTTTTTATTTCAACATAAACTAACATTTCAAAAAGCCATGTGTTCGAAACTGTGCCCCTTCACTTCCATACATTTTATTATCGCAATTGGAATGCTATTCAACGATACAAAACCGTACTTTATTCAGTACTTGACAAGCTGTGAATACTTGCACATTGTCCGATCCCCATTTAGATTATTAATTATTAATTCAGTATAAATTAGTTAGTGTTGAATATTTGAACCGTAATGGAGGCTATTACATTACGCAATATAAATTAATAGGTAGGCTCGTGCAGTGCTTTTAGCTTGAACATATAGTTTAGGATGCATTGTAATTATTTAGCTATTCATAAATAAAATCCTGCATACAAGCATGCATGGTTAGATAGCACCCATAGTAGCTCTGTTTCGACTAAACAGAAAATAATTTCGAATTATACTTAATAAACAAAAACTACGTCAAATATTTATCTCCCCCGTAATTAAAATATAAACTAGAACGGCTTTATCTCTAGTTTATTGTTAATTCGATAACGTATTTCCGGGAAGGTCGCCCAAAATACCATTCTCTACTGTGTATATAAGGTATAAATAGAAACATCGGTTCCTTTTTTTTTTCATCGTCGTCACAACAAAACTTACACAGAAACAAGTTATCTATTTCTCCCGTGCAGCTGGAACGTGTTCACATACATACTGCATACTTTTGTTAACAAGCCCGCTTTATCAACTACATAGGTCCACTTCCCACCGATAAAAAGAATGGAAGGAAACAAATTTGTTTGTATAACAAGTTTGGATAGCTTACATATAAGAGTGCTAGCTGGTATCTTTGTCGGTTAATTGTTTAGATTTAGACATTTACTTCGTTGTGCATCTGGAAAAAAAAAATCGCGTTTTTCAATCGTTCATGTCTTATTTTTACTAGTTATCGAGCAAATTATGAAATCACTCTTCTATAATTGTATCTTGTATCTATACAGTAATTGACTGCCTTTTGAGCACAGGTCAGTCTGTGATCACGCGATCTGATGGAATATAGATGTGTCTCCATTCAGCTTGTTGGCGGTAAATCAATCTTTAGCACTTTTTATTGCATAACACTGCGTAGGCTTTCACGGCCGGTGTAACTATAACTAACAGCTTCTTGCGGGTTTCGCCGTGTGTCAAAACTTTCGCTCGACGTTTCGATAACTGAACAGTTCAGTTATCCTGAACGAAGCTGTCCCAGTATGAACAGCGAAACGTCGAAGCGAAGTTTTGACACACGGCGAAACCCGCAAGAAGCTGTTAGTTATACTTTTTATTGCACTTTTTGTTTTTTTTTTTGTTCAAGGTTTCCATAACTCTGCTCTTATTACTAGTGTTATTTAATGTTAAAATAAAAAAAAAACACAAAATCATATTTGCTTGCTTCTCTTTTTTTTGTATATTTTTTTTCTAGACGTTCACAATCATGTTTTTTGCGATTACAGCACAATCTGTTACGAATCGAAAAAAAGTTTCATACAAATACTTGATGGCGTAGAATCCGAATCTGCAATACAAAATGGGGGTTCCCATTTAAGATTTCAAGTTGTCCCCCTCCACTCTGGAGGGGGGGGGGGCGAACACCATTCAGGTGAGCCCCCTACATGTATTATAACAAATCTTATATAGAGAATCTTTAATATGATTAGATGCAGTGTTTTAGAGATATTCGTTGTCCTAAGATGAAAGGCTCACGCAGTATAATAAATCCGTCAGTTATCAGTTGTTATTATGTTTGTTCCCATGGAATAATTTTAGTTATCCCCCAGCATTCTTCGAGAAGTAAGAAAAAACCATGTGAGCAGGACTTGGGAAGCAGCTTCAAGCTTTGTTACTGATAGCCAGCAAATTGTTCTTATTATCATTCTAATGTTTGAAGAGGCAGTCCAACGTAATGAATTGAAAGCAAATAAAACAATAGCAATACTTATTCTAGTATTTAACAATAACTTAATTCTAATTATTATTATTATCAATTATTCTAATCAAAGTAATTAAATTAAAAAATTTGTTTTAAATATTTTATAAACCCGTACTACGCCTACAATTTTTGGTAAAATTTCTGTACGATTTTGGGGTAATTTTGTGCCCCAAAAGCCGTACAGGTATTTTACTTTTAGAAGTAATATTTCTAATTATAAGTAATTTTTTGAATTGTTCAAGTAACCTGGAATATTCATAGTAAAATTTCGAAATGTGGGTAACTTGACCAACATTTTTTTCGTGTAGTCTGGAATACTAACATGTAAAATTTCTAAAATAGTGATAATTTCCAGAGAAGTTTTACTTGTTTCAAAGTAAAATTACAAAGAAAAGTTCAGCATTTCTGTTTTTTTTTTCCTAACAAAAAGGAAACTATCGTTGAAATGAAAATGCTCTGGTAGAGTGTATTTGATTAGAATTTAATGCATAAAAGACATAAAAATATGAAAATTTCTAATGCTTACCTAAAACTACTGCATGTCAGTTATAACAGTTCCTAAGAAATATTTATCTGGCAAGTAATAGATAAATGCTTTATAACTATGCATGCCATGTAGAAAACTTATATCGAGTGTGGAAAGTTAGTGTAGTGAAATAGGTAAAGCGCCATCTTCACGTCAATTTCTGCGCTTGTAGAACATGTTTAACATATTCGATACTATAGGCCAGAACACTTTGCTTTTATATGTTTAAAACATCATGACGTGATGATTTACACTTTTGTAATACAATTTTGACGTAAATTTACTACTGCTTTATCTGTAACTTTATGTGTAACTGTATAAAATAAATAGTTTCTTTAAGAAAATCGTAAGTACTTGATATCATATATCCAAAAAATATTGTTTTGGCTGTTAAGGTATTTATTTGAATGAAAGATACTATTTTTAACTGTAATTTTCAAAATTTTAGGAAATGTTAAGTTTTTCTTGAAAGATATTAATACTTTTCTTAGTAATGTTACAATGTTAATGATTTTTTCTAAGAAGCAGGAATTTTTCCATATTTAATATTCACCTAAAACATTTTGTATATTTATTCCCATTGAATGCGGAAAATTATCCAAAAAAATGAAGGTTACCAAGAAAAATTACCTAAATTTTTCAGTAAGCGGGTGAGTTGTTAACAGATAATGCCGAATTAATTCCAACGTGCATCGCAAGTTGCTTCGGATATTTCAATGTCAAATTGGTAGCAGAGCAGCGTAATCAGATTATGTTAGAGAGTGACAAAAATACCCAAACCTGTGGCATCATGGTAAACTACTGGGGCGGAACTAGATCATGTTCAGTGTTCTTGCGTGAATGGTTTTGATAGCTTAGACTAATGAAAACGTACGAATCCAATTTAGTGTAGTTTGTGGTGAGGGTCTTAGGAGAAATTTCCTAGACTTTAAAGGCATTAAAAGAACAACAATACAGATTTTTTACTGTGAATTAATACCATCTAGAATCGCGTGGTGGGCCGAACATAAATGTCATTTCTGAATACTTGTGAACTGATTGTCAAGCAAATATATTTTAAAAGAAATTAAAATGACAAAATTAAATTTAGCTAGCTGCAAGCCAAAAAATGAACATTTAAAAGGGCACCAGACGGATTCTTATATCTCAGAGTAACTTTTTTAAAAAGTAATAGTGGGCGTTTGCAAAATTGACTTTCTTTAAAATCCCAAAAATTGGAAATGGCAGATTCAAAATAAAAGAACTATTAAGATATATTTACAATCATTAAATTATTGTATTTAAAAAAAAAAGAAAAAAAAAAACATTGATACATATTACAGGAAAAATGAAAACCATGAGAATATGAAGGATTCTGGACAAAAAACAAACTGCATAAGATTCTAAACAATGTAAAAAGGACAATGCCAAAATCATTTAGGCAAACAAAATGGTGATTCGTTCTAGAAGGAATTTCATATACCACAAAAAATCCACGTGGTTCAAAAATTCAAAGCAAACATAAAATGTAATTCGAATAACGTAGAGAAACAACCAAAATCAAAGATGAAATTTAAAACAAAGCTCACAGCTTCAACTTGCACCTACCCCGAGGTGATTAAAAATAAAATAATCTTGATAACTACAAAAAAACCGGAAAATTTAAACATCTAGAAACGAAATTACTTCTAAATACGAATAATATAAAAAGCCTTACATGTATATTGTGCACAACTATCCTACAATAATTAACAAAAGAATTACTAAGATGGACGATTTTAAAAACTTCAAACCAAACGAACATACATCTTAAACTAAGAAAAAGGATTACCAGAAACCGTAACCAAAACAACAAAAAGACAATACACGCGCTCGTCTATCTGATAACTCCTCCGGCTCTAGGTAACACTCCGCATATATATATGAAATTTACATTTTACTGCGTGCGATGAACGCACAGCGCAACCGCAAAGGAAAAACTAGCATAATAAACTATAAATACAGGAGGTACGCAAAATGTACAAATAAATGAAATTAACTATACACAACTGAACAAATAAAATGATACAAACAATTATCAAATAATAACATCTTTTCAAAATAAACAACTAATAGAATTGCGGAAACTCTATCATTGTTTTGACAAGGCTGATTTGGAATAAATAAAAAAACACATTTAAATTTCCGAAACCCGGGGTGCCATTCCATAGCAGTATGTTTTGAAGCAGAACATTGTAAGTTAACGGATGCGCGCCTTGCTTACTTCCTTATCACTCGAAAATCACTATATTTATGACTGTCATTTTCTAAATTGTAAGAAATTTTAAGCTTTTCCTAAGAGATATTAATATTTTTCTTGGTAGTATTGCAATGTTAGAGAATTTTTCCAAGTAACAGAAATTTTCCTATAATATTCACGTAAAATACTTATATTACGGGAAAATTTCTAATATTATTTCTGTACATTTACCCTCATTCAGTGCGAAAAATTAACAAAAAAGGAATTTTTACTGAGAAATTTTTTTTAATGTGTACAATTTAAAACCAATTCAGATCACTAGAGATTTGAAATATTCATTTATAATATGTACTACCCTACTAACTATCTAAATCTATCGGTTACATCTCATGGACCACCAACTTTTTTTTCGCTGACAAGGACCCTTACGGTCATCGTCAACCCTTAGCGGTCGAGATAGACAACTTTGGGTATTACAGCCTTACGTAATGCCCTAACTTCCGTTCCAAGTGAACGTTCAAATAAAACATGCCATTATGTATCTACCCCACCACATTCACAATGCGAATCATTAGCCCTCTTAATTCTATATAAATATGATATAAAATTATCGTGACTCGTTAGTAACTCTACCGCTTGATATGATAAAGTAACCCTCATTTCCTTAAAACGCGTGACATTACCGATAAATTACCTAATCCACCTCCCATTGAAAGTAGTATCCCAAGTTCATTCCTAAACGCCCTTTTAGCTACACTAACCAAAATTAATCCATACCTACTTATCGCAGTACCCCCTTAGACACCATTTCCTTCGCTAATTGGTCCACTCTCTCATTATCCATGGTACCCACGTGAGCCCTAGTCTAAAGCATTTTTACACCTCCTCACGCTATATGCTGATTCAATTAAATGTAAAATGCAAAACTGTTTAAAAAAAAAGAAGAAAATAAAATTAGCTAGCTCAACGGATAAAATTTTTAAAGAACGCAAAAGAACTATAAACCTAAGAGTTACCCTCGCGAATTACAACTTCAATGTAACCACGAAAAGTAAATTGTGATTGAAAGAGAGACTTTCTTAATTACCCGAAAAATTGAAAAGGTTTAATTAAAAATAAAAGAACAGAATTTTTAATCTAACGAAGATAATTAACAATCAAAATTTATTCAAAAAGGATTAATTATAATTTGTGTAGAAAAAAAAGCTGTGAACTGAGGGTACTGGCTTAAATTTAAAAACTGCACTTGATTCTGTATATATATATATTGCTATGATATTTAAGGTATGGAATCTATTTTAAAGGCATTCACAACAAGGTTCTAGGCTAAAGGAACAAGTAATTCAAAAGTGAAGCGTGTACTCAGTTGCCTACTCTACAGGCGAATTATGAATTTGTTAAAGATAGTTATTTAAAATGAATAATATTAGCATTAGGTGCTAAATATTGTTTTATTGTAATGTAAACTTTATTTTATATGTTAATTCAAACTGACCTGGTATCTTTTTATGTTCGTATATTTTGCTCGGAGATACTAAAGTTATTAGGTTGGATGATAATACGGTCATATTAGATTGGTACCAGAAACCAACATCATCTGGTAGATTCATTAACTACTACTCCAATCATCCCTTAAATCAGAAATTTAACACGGTTATAGCTATGAAAAATAGAGTCACACATATCAGTAATGAAAGATTTTTAGACAAAAATTTGAAAATACTTTTTGAGATGTTTTACAATAACGGTTATCCTAGACATATTCTAAATAAATTGATTTATTCTTCGAATATGTTTGATGGTCCTACAGATGAAGGAGCTCCTTTACAATTTAAGTATTATAAACTTCCCTTCATAGAAGGTTTGACCAATAAAATCATACAGCATTTTAAACCATTTGCTAATGTAAAAATTGCAAAATACAACATGTTAACAATTGGTAGCATTTTCACTAAAATTAAAGATAAAACTCCAACTCTTAATCAAAAGATGTAGTATATAGTATTCCTTGTACGATTGTCCAAGGTTGTTATGTGGTCAGACTCGCAAATTGTAAAGAACAGAATAGTACAACATAAAAGTGATTGTCGTATCGGAAAACGTTCTTGTGCCTTATCTCTACATGTCCAAGATCGTAAACATAGTTTTAATTATGATGGTATTTCCATACTTGAATTAGAACCTAATTACAAAAAACGATTATTTTTGGAAATGGTTAATATAAAAAATTGTAGTAATGCTATTAATTTTAAAACTGATACTAATCAATTAAGTAGTATTTATTGCAATATTTTACATCAATAACATTTTTTCTATTTATTTTATATGTATAACTGTAACAATTTTTTTTTTTTAAATTAATATGTCTAGCCCTGACTTGCATTTAAATGTTTTAACTATTTATCATTTTGTCAGCTGTCATTAATAGTACAACTTGTAAGCAATTACTTATTGTGATTTTGTATATTGTTTCATTTTAATTTGTATATTTTTAGTGCCCTCCTGATGATGTTTTAAATTAAAACGAAATATTGAGGTATTTATTTGATTTTATTTGGACAGACCGATTACCCATATAATTGTCTGATTGTTTTATAATATAATATATATAATAATAACCATTTTCTTTCAACCCAATGACGTTAAGTGACAATCAAATTTATTTTTCAAAATGGGTTAAATTACAACTTGTGCAGAAAAAAACCTTGAATTGAAGGTTCTGGCCTAAAATAAAAACTGCACCTGACTCTAAATTAAAATAGGACAATGTTATTTCCTATGCAAAGCAAAAGTTAAGTTTGTTCAGGAAGATTATCCAAAATACACAACCTTTGAAATACTATCCACGTGGTTTCAAATTAAAATAAACTAAGCGTGAACTATTACTAAAAAATTACAAAAAATAAACTAAATGCAAGAACAAAGCTTCTACTCACCCGTCCGAGGTAATTGATAATTAAAAATGAAACAGCAAAAATGAATAACGAAAAATTAACTCTTTAAAATAATAATGAGAGAAAAAACTAAAAATATATCTTCCTGAACAAAAAATAATAATTGATCTTATATTTACTACGTGTAGACAACAATACATTAACAATTATTACTAAAAGAAATCCTTGACTAAATTTTTACAGAGTTAAATTTCAATATCAAATGACAAACATAATTACAAAATGGCAACAAAGATATACAAAAATACGTCTACTCACGTCAATAGTCAAACAAGGAAGTCCTTAACAAAACTCTACATCTGTTTCTCTTACAAAAATCACTCTCAAAATCGTACAACGCAGTCGTATTACAATTCAACGACAATATTCAAAAAGAATCCGCATTAAACAACACAAGCAAACAATAGACAATAGAATGAATGGAATAATTAAAAAAACTTACCACTAAATAAATTAAAATGAAACAATAAACTCTTTAACTACACTTATACAAAATAAATATCAAAATTTGTGGAAAATTCCGGGTAAACTGAATCAGCTGCCTTAAGCAAAGCAGACAACCAATAAATAACAAGAAATATGCAACTTGAAATACACTCAGCGAAATGGGTTGCCTAAACCACAGCAATACCTACTTCCTGTTCTGTAATTAAATGCTTAAACCCCATTCTGTACACGTTCCTATGAAGTGTAAGTTCCCTTATACGTAAATCTACTGATAATGTATCCGAAATAATGCACGCCGCGTCGGTCGAAATAGATGAACACGCGTCCTCAACCCTAATCGTCAATAATCAACAATGCGTCCCGATTATTTTTTTTGTTTCTCTAATTTACACTTTAATTTTATTTCTCATTTCCCTACCTTTCGTATTGAATTTACCCTATAAAATTAGAAAAGAGACAGCTGACCCACAACTAAACTATCTCAGTCCTTTTATACCCAGTGCTTTCATTTAATTTAAGTATTTAGTTTAAGCTTCATTACACAATTTTGTTGTTAAAATTCAAACTATGTTTGTTTTCTTTTTAATATTAAAACCTGCCCTAACAGCCAGAAATATTGCATAGATATTTTTAAAAATATATTTTATAAATATTTTTCGTGAGAGGTTTTTGAATATATTTTTCATATAACTAACAGCTTCTTGCGGGTTTCGCCGTGTGTCAAAACTTTCGCTCGACGTTTCGCTGTTCATACTGACAGCTTCTTCAGGATAACTGAACTGAGTTCACTGAACTGAAAGCGAAATGATGAACCAGGCGAAACGTCGAGCGAAAGTTTTGACACACGCGAAACCGCAAGAAGCTGCTTATATAATTACACCGGCTGAAGCCTACCCAGTGTTATATTTTTCATATTTTTTTCTAATATAGATAAAATATGCAATTAAAATATTTATTCATATTTAAAATTAATGTAAGCGCAATATTTTTTCTAAAATATTTGTAAAATATTAGTTATATGAAAATTGAGATTTTTTTATGCAATCTATTTAATTTGTCAAAATGAACTAAAATTGTTCTTGGTTATTTAGAATGTATAACGTCGATAACAAAATGTTGAAACATACATAGAGTTGTCTAAAAGGCAAGAACTTGTTTTTTCGCACTCACCATACAAGTTAATAATCAATAATTCTGACATCTTTTATGGCACACTGAAGGTTTATCAAATTAATCACTATTTTTTAATTGAAGGTTCTAAATAAAAAACAAACGTATTTATTATCATTTTATTTGAATAACCATAAAAATGAAAAATACTCATTTTTAAGTCTAGCCTTGGCTGGTGCCAGGTACAACCCTATGGCTTTTTTCATATCTTCGGTAGTGGCGCTCTCATGGCGTTTCCTTGTGGCTCTAAAACAATGCCAATTGTATAGATCATACCATGAATAAAACATCGTACAACATTATCACACTACTAATACATTTGGAGCATTACAATAATTGGAGTGGTAGCTACATTCTAATACTTACGATACTTATTTTACTTTATTTCATAATATTTGAAAACATTCTACGTACAAACAATAAAACAACACAACGTATTCTAACCTCTATTTGAGGTTATGACGCTTATCTACCGACATGAATCTCTTAAGCAAATCAACTAGCAATTTATCTGGTAGATGCAGTACATATATGATGCATAAATTCCTACAATTATATTATTAAACGATTTCTGTACATAGCGATATTGAGCATTCCAATTATCTTATAAATGCCATGACATGTTCAAAGTTTTGCTTACCTCGTAGTCACCACAAAAACTAAAACACACCCCGCAACAATTAATTACACAGTTAACCCTAATCTGCCCTAATCGTATACTATTATAAACTATAACATGTAACGGACAATCGAATGAAAACGTTGATGACACACACGTGCGCGTATGCATTCTATGTACCTAATCCATAGACGCATAAACAATACTAAATCATATAACACCGGCACCGTAATGAATAGAGGTGTTGTGTTGACGTTAGATATATTAATAGAAAAGTTACAGCGCTCAACTTAGATACTAATTAAATCATATTAGATATATATTATCTAATTTAATCTTTAAACTATCATTTTAAATAGGTACACTTCTCACAGAAAAAATCGGGACAACAGCAATCGTGAATTTTAAAATTCCTTGGGTGTAAATGCAGCTTTCATAGGATATATGCACTTATCAAAGCCATGAATCACTGTTTTTGTGTGTATTATTGCGATCAAAGGTAAAGACTAAAAATTTAAACAGAAATATAAATATATGTAGAGAAAAAGGTATTTCCTTTCGGTATTTCCTTAGAAATACCGAATGCGGAAATATTAATGCAAAAAAAAAATACATAACAACTAAAAGGCCTCTTGAGTAGACCGCACCATTTAGAAATACGCATGTATGTATTTAACTTGTTTGATGTTATGTAGAGATAATTTTTTTTAAGGAAACATATGGCCATGGATTTTAAAATTATATTACTTATTACTATGATATTCGTTGCTTAGTTTGATTTATGCCCGGAAGTAATACTTTAGCAATAAACAATATGTCAATCAGCCTCCTGAGTTTTTGAAGAATGTGATTTTCACATTAATTAATTACAGTATCATTGATGTATTCATTATTGTTGTTGGTTAGTATTCTTAAATATTGTATTACTACAAAATATTTTTCTATGTATTAAAAAATTACCAAAAACAGTTTAAGATTATTTACAAAATTTTTAAAGCAATTAATTTCCCAAAGAAATTATTTATTTTATTAACCCTCCGTTTACTGTATTTTCAAGAAATATATCTTAACTATCGCCTGTGTAATCTAATGTTCTATTTTATTGAAATATATCTAACACTTTAGGTCTGTAACACAGCTTCGGGCAGTAGCAACGAAAAAGTATTAAATGTATCAAATTCAACAATAAATATTTTAGCACTAACTGAGATTAACGAACAATATGCTTTCTTACAATGTTTGTTATGCATTATAAACCAATAATATATAAATAATTGTTAATAAACCTGTGCTACATAAAGACAGTTTGTAAAGAGACCCAGTGTTGGCCATATTTCAAGAAAATAGATCAACGACGTCAGATTACACAGGCGATAGCTAAGATTTTCTGAAAATACAATAAACGGAGGGTTCATAAAATAAATAATTTCTTTGCGAATTTAATTGCTTTATTTAAGAATTTTATAAATAATCTTAAACCTGATTTTGGTAATTTTTTATAGATAGAAGAAAACTTTACAGTAATACAATATTTAAGAATATTAAACAACAATAGTAATTAATATATCAATAATAGTGTCAATAGTAGTCAATAAATCTGTGAAAATCATATTATCCCAAAACTGAGGAGGCTGACTGACATATTTTCTTTTGCTAAATTAATACTCGCGAGCATAAGTCCAAGTAAGTAACTAATATCAAAGCAGCACTAACGAGTAACATAATTTTAATATAATAATAAAATCCCATCACCACATGTTTTCTTAAAAAAGAATTATCTCTACATAACATCAAACCAGTTAAATACATATATATTTCTAAATAAAGCCGTCTATTCAAGAGTTCCTTTTGTTATTATGTACCACCGAAACTCTGGTTTGTTTATTCTATACATAAACCTTTTTCTCTGTATATATTTATTTTTCTGTTTAAGTTTCTAGTCGTTACCTTTGATCGGAGTAATATACATAATTAAGTGATTTATGGCTATGATAAGTGAATACGTCTTCGGAAAGTTGCATTTACAGTCAAGAAATTTTAAAATTCTGAGTTGCTGGTGTCCCGATTTTTCCTGTGAGAAGTGTACATACCTACTTAATATGTATGCATATTTTACCCATTTTATATTATTCGTCCTACGCACCAAATGTACAAAAGCAAAAATTCAATCTTTTTTTTATATGAAATAAATATTTACAGAAATACAAAGCAAAATATTCTTGCAGAGTTATGAAAATATATTCAGAAAACATTTGCAATAAAATATTATTAATGCTACATAACATATATATTTTTTAAATGTTTTCCTAATATATTTTCTATAATATATTTTATGCATATTATATTAATATAACTAATATTCAAGAAAGATTTAATATTTTTTAAATGTCTATAAAATATGAAATAAATATAGTTGGTCACTGGGGTGGTATTTCTTTTTCGAAATTTCTGGTTTTTAATTTATTTTAAATCTTGTGTTATTTATGTATAGTATCGTATATTTGTAGGAACTTTATTTTTAGAAACTTTACTCAAATTAAGCAGTGTTTGAATGTGCTCGAGTGTGATTACTTCGATTCAACAGCTTTTGAATCAACGATCGGCTTTGCTAAAAAAGCCGGTATTAACTAACAAAGCCTACACAAACGCTGTTACATAGTAATGATTTTCTTGGAAACAGACATTATACAGAAATAAAACAATTAAATATATGAACAATTTGCTATAAGGTGCAATAACCCACGTTTGCTGAAACATTTCGTTGTTCTCACATACACAAGAAGAAAAAAAAACTGTATCACAAACCGACAAATTTCCCAGAAGACAAAAATAAACTACTCACTAGATCTACCATAAAATTTACAAGCCTACGTTCACAAAAAAAAGCGCCATTCACTCCCGACATAAAAATAAGGAAGTCAAGACTGAAGTAATTTTAATTGAACACAACAAAGCAGAGCGCGTGAAGCTCAAACCGCTAACCATACTATTACCATACACATAGCCTGTAGAAGTATCCAAGCACATAAACGTAATTGTAAAGAATAAGACTACAAAAGCGACAGACAGACGAAGCTTCGAGTAGATATAAACGTAGGATACACGCATATGACACGTTGGAATTATATCGTCTGACCTTGCTCCGAAGATTTATAATTCAATTATACAAAACGCTGCTCCGTATCAGGTATGAATCTACAAATCTAGGACCTATAATACCGAGAAATTCAATGTAACAAGAATAGAAAGTCTCAGTGAACTGGGAACAAGTTGCTGGATCATTGTTATGAAGGAAGGTGGAAGGTATAAGTTCATTGTAGATGTAGCAACACATCGTAGAGGAGAAATAAGTTAGGGAGCAACATTCCTTTATGGCTGACAACGAACGAATATTCTTCGGTTAGGTTACGTGATTATTGTGACTGTGAATTAATTACTTAAGTACATAAATACCTGCATAATGCATATGTCTGTTGATAAAAGGTTGTTGTGTTTTGTGGAAGGCGTTGGAAGTTTTCTTGTTAGAAACGATGCTAGTTTTTCAATTGGAATGTTTAGCGTTTCTAGTTTTAATAATTCTTACTTCTTTTTTTATAATTAATTATGGACAGGGTGATTCATTAAGGGTGATGAACCAGCCTATTCGGAACTGTTGTCCTAAAGCATTAGAGAGGAAAAATTATACTAGTAAATGTAATCATTAAAGTATTGTGAAAAATAAATTTTAAATTTATCTTTGCAACTATTTTGTCGAAAAGCAATGTTTGTGGTGACTTTTTTTATGCGAGATTGACACAGATTGGTACCAAATTCCCACATTCTTTGGTACCATTGGGTGTCTGTTCCTCTAAGAGACACCCAAAGGTACTACAGTTGGTTGAATAACTATAAAGGTATACAGGATGATTCTAAATATATGCGACAAACTTTAAGAGCTGATTCCTGAGGTTATTTTGATCATAAAAGTTCATATGAGTATATGTCCAAAACGGTTTGGTTTTAAAGTTATCGAATGTTTAATAATAAATTATGAACTATGACTAACACGACATAATATCACAGTTGGTTCTTCAAAATCTATTGTGTTGAGAGGGAATTGTTTATTTGTCATTTCAATATTTGTGAATAGTTGTCAGAGTATTCATTCAGTTTATTGCTCATTTTCTGTTTTCTAAAATGAATTACACGAATGCTGAGATGTGTGATATGCATTTCGTTTACGGTCTTGCCAATGGAAATTCGCGTGCTGCTAGACGTCTTTATGAAGAACGATACCCGAACCGTATCATCCCGAATCATTCAATATTTGCCGGTCTTCACCAACGTCTTAGTGAAACGGGAAATTTTAAAAAACGGACGAATGATAACGGGCACCCATCTACAGCGAGAACTCCACAAGTTGAAGAAATGGTACTAAATGAAATTGAGATACATCCTACTACAAGCACCAGAAAAATTGCGTTCGCTTTAAACATTAATCAGGCCACAGTTTGGAGAATATTGAAAGATCAACTGTTGTATCCAAATCACATTCAACTGGTACAGGCACTTTTGCCGGCAGATTTTCCGCAAAGAGTGGCTTTTTGTCAATGGATGCAACACAAAATCGCACAAAATCCTGACTAATTGGCTCAAATATTCTTCACCGACGAGGTGCTACTTTCTCTAGAATCGCGATTATTAATTTTCATAATAATCACATATAGGCCGAAGAAAATCCGCACGAACTAGTGAATGTCCGTCATCAACATCAATTCTCTGTCAATGTGTGGGCCGGAATTGTTGGAGATCACTTGATAGGTCCACATTTATTACCGATGCGGTTAAATGGCGAGATATACCACAATTTTCTTGAAGAGGAGCTACCCCTACTGCTGGAAGAAGTTCCGTTGCAATTAAGATTACAAATGTATTTTATGCATGACGGTGCTCCAGCGCATTTTAGTTTAGTTGCTTGCGAGTTTTTGGACAATACGTATCTAGATCGGTGGATAGGACGGGGAGGTCCACAACCGTGGCCTCCTCGGTCTCCAGACTTAAATTCTTTGGACTTTTTTCTCTTGGGTCACCTTAAATTATTAGTTTATACGACTTCCATTGAAAATGTCGATGAACTGAGAAATCGTATTATCGCAGTTTTTCAAACAGCCAATACGACGGAGGATAGAAGCTTGTGTTGCAGTCGGGGGGCGGTCATTTTCAACAGTTAGTATAAGTTAATTTTGTTTTACTAATTATTTTGTTAATTTATAATAAAAACATTAATTATGGTAACTTACCATTAAACATTGTACAACTTTAGAACTAAGCCATTTTGGGCATATGTTCTTATGAACTTTTATGATCAAAATTACCCCAGGAATCAGCGCTTAAAGTTTGTCGCATATATTGAGAATCGCCCTGTATAAACAAGGCCACTACCCAACAGTGTCGTGTATATTCAATGATCGAAAATAATTGTAAAAAGCCGAGGTATAATTTACTTTGTAAATGCTGTTCGCAAGATAAACATATCTAGAACCATTAATTACATATTTTACGTTATTGTTTTGTTGCTTATAATTCATCAATTACATAATTTATTTAACAATCAATAGAATTAAAATATCTTCAATGTACATACCACTACATCACTGTATTCTCACCCAAATTGTAATCCGTTATAGATAGATCTCTGTTATTAGGTGTGGAACTTTACTAAACAGTTTAGCGACAAATTGAACCTAACTAGCAAATAGGTTCTATTCCTTAACTCTTTCTAAACTATAATTATGTAGCTTTGCTGTAGTCTGTCAGTAGACGTCTGATTTGATTTTGGAATATTGAATGAGGTATGTTGGAAACAAACAAATCGAAGTGATTACATATCTACTTATTCAATATCTTTGGTTGGTACCGTAGCTTGTGATTTGACGTTTGACAATTTATGTTCGCTCTTCAAGTGAATTTGTATAATGTATTTCCTTTAAAATGTCATTGCCAACATTTTACATAGTAATAAGTGTTGAAAAATTTGATTCTCATGATCCAGAGACATCTACCTTTATTATATTTTAATTATAAAGTGATTCCAGAATTTTGCAATAATTATTTATTTTTATTTCATTTAAACATTCGACAGTCCATTCGGTCACATGGGCATTCTCATGTATCAAACAAAGTATATTCCCCTCATTTCAGTGAAATTAACGGATTTTCGCAGACAGTTGTACTCCTTGTCGAAGACAATCCTTTTCAAGTCGGTTAAAAGTTTTCAATTCGAAACGATTCAACAGCCAACCTTCGTCAAAGGCTGACGTGTATCAATTTGTTTCGTAAAGTTTAAAGGCTATTTGGTTAAAATCCAATTTTATTCCAAATTAAAACCTAAAAATATTTGTTAAACAAAGTTTATCACATAAATATTATCCAAATTACCTACAACCTTTTGGGTAATTTTTCTCCAACGACGATTTTCCCCAGTAATGTTCCTGTCCTGATCGAGCCATCCTCCATGATCTGAAGCACCTACGATGTACCAGCGCCCCTATCAGATACCCGACCATTCCTGACCATTCCGATGTCCGTTGAATTCATCCTTTTAGAAGGTATTCTTCGTCAAATCTACCTAAAAATAAACGTATTATTTCAATCCTCATTTAAATTTAATGATAGTTATAAGAAATTTTATTTTAATACGTTCAGCAAATTTTGGGATTAGGAATTTGTTTGTATCATTGCTGAACGGTTTGCAGTCACACACGGGGAAATTTGTATAAGTTGGTAGTATTCGAGGTTAATATTTGATATGTATTTACGATACGAACCAATATCCAGTAATTTTTACCATCAAGATTGGCCATTCTGATTTATATGTCGTTTAAGCATGGCATAACTCCCGTTTGAACGTTCAGAAAACGCGGAAATTTTGAAATTTAATTTAAACGTATTCACGTTCTCGATAATGAATTTATATTGCAAAAAGTGGAATTACTAATAAAACGTTATTGTTATTAATTAAGCGGACTCACGTAACTTACCTGAGATAAGAATATCCTCTTAGATTTATGTCTGATTTTACACAGGTTCACATTCCGAACTTTG
Organism: Protaetia brevitarsis; assembly: GCA_004143645.1. Lineage (NCBI taxonomy): Eukaryota > Metazoa > Arthropoda > Insecta > Coleoptera > Scarabaeidae > Protaetia > Protaetia brevitarsis. The sequence continues at coordinate 101,252 of RXPK01000638.1, forward strand.
TTACTAAATAAAACCACTTTTATTCACACTTAAATGTTTTCATTATACATGAGAGATTGATCACTATTGAGGTGTAACATTATCGTACGTACGATGTCCGGGAAGCTGGTAATTAAACATGCAAATTGAAGTAGAGGACATTTTTGACAGCAGTCTTCCATACCGTCTACACACGTACTGAGCTAGCTGTTCGTTATTTTTTTGATGTCAACGTGCTTCAATCGGAAATTCTCGCCCTGCATGCCATCTGGCTTGTGAGAGAGCACACATCTAATTTAAAATTAATAAATATAGATGATACTGGGATGTATTAAATTTGATTTTTACTCATTTAATTAATGTATTTTTTTTTAAATTAATTTTTTTTTTATACCGGGTTGTATGCTACTCTGTAGCGTTACAGTATATACAGTGAAACAACATATGGAAATTCATTGCAACCGTTAGGATGACGCTTGCATGTCATACGCTATCCTGTTATTTTTAACGTTTTGCGTTATTTTAACGTAAATGATACAAGATAAGAGGGAATGACAAAAATACTCCAAACTGTGGCACTGGTAATACTGCAAACTTCTCCTAGACCCCTCACCACAAACTGCACTAAATTAAACTGCAGTTCAGTGTTGCTGCTGATGAGCTTTGCTATCGAAACGTACACGTCCAGTTTAGTGCAGTTTGTGGTGATGGGTCTAAGAGAAGTTTGCAATAAGGGGGAATAACCACTACCAAACTACAACCATTTTTTCGCTATTGTAATCGTTGAATGCACTTCTAGTGTGATAAAAAACAATACGTTTTTGATCCCCGAACTATCGGTAGCACCTACAAAAACAAACACTTTCTACTTACTTCAAAAGTTATTATTTTGTGTCCATTATTGGTGCAGTGTCCATTACTGACGCAGTTACACTATCGTTTTTACAATCCTTACAAACCCAAACGTTAAAAAAGCATTATTTTGTTTACATTTACCAATCCTAAAATAAAAATATTGAGTACCGGCGCAAGAATTCGCAGCTAAACACGTTTTCTCTCCTACAAATACAAACGCAGATACATACCTTCGACCAGCCATTCGCCGTTCGAAAATAGTATTAAATAAACAATGATTCTCGTCTCGAGATGGATACGTACTGCGGGTACGTATTTATTTAATTTTAAAATAGTTGCGAATGCGCTATTTTTTGATACTGCGCATGAAATAAAAAAAAAAAACATGTATCAGAACTATTTTCGTCGGGTGAAATCGTAAATGTTTTGTTGGGTTCTAAATATGCATGTTACGATTATAATTCGCTGATGTTACATAATCACATTTTGTTATTATAATTTCGTGTATTTTTAAAGCGAGGATGAGTCAATTTTGGTGATGCAGCGTCGCAAACGTATTGCGGATTTTGTAGTGAAATATTTTTCTCAATCTACCCTCAAAACATTGCGTAAAAGAACGGGTTCTTAAGATATAATTTTGATAAGAAAAAGTTTGTGTAATAATTGTTTATATTTGCTGAGTGGGTATTTTCCATATACCATCCTTCCCTAAATCGAGTTCATCAAAATTAGATACTAAGGCATCTTCAGGAATATTGGGCTGTAGAAGTTACATAAGTTGAAAAGTTCCGACAAAAAGGTGGGAGTGATGGGGATAAAATAGTAATTGAGATCCCCTACGTAAGTTTATGACTTTTTTTCGAAATAGGAAAATTCTGTGAAAACTATGAAAGAAAAAAAACAATGACGTCCTTTAGGTTGCCGGTGTTGTAGTACAAATCAGCTCTTCTAAATCCTTACAAGCAGTGATGAAGTGAATTTATCAAATTGACGAACACAAAACTAATAACCCTTTAAATGAGGTAACATGCTCAATGCAAAACTTTACACAACACAGTAGATTCTGTGATTCGAATAGGGCTGAAATGACTGTACGTCTACCCGCGACCAAGGTTGTTTGAAAAGTGGTGGGTGAGGACGGAAGGGCGCTTCTCTCCCGGAAATCAAATATCCAACGCTGATTGGTAAAGTCGGACATGCGGAACTGGTTTCATACGCGCGTACTGCTGTAAACAAGCAACCCATGTTTGCTGAGTGTATTTTGAGTTGCATATATTTTTGATTTGCTAAAAACTGCTGAATCATTGTACCGAGAATTTTTCACCATTTAGTTTTATTTTGTTAGATTAAGTTACAGAGTTGATTGTATGATTTATTTAATTAAGTGTTAAGTTTTTTTAAAATTAATTCCTTTCATTTAGATGTCTAGCGTTTGCTAGTTCTATTCAATGCGTTTTCTATCAGTTTTTGTCGGTGATTTGTGCGTTGTTCGTATTGTTACGACTGCGTTGTGGAGTTTTGTTAGGCAGTTCCTTGGTTGACTTTAACGTGACTATCAGACACGATGATAATCTCCTGCTTTCGATAGTTCCTATCCATAATGAACTGAACACATCTTCCAATAGCGTGTATTTCCGCCTGAAATATACTTGGGTATTTTCCAAGCTTTCGAAATATGTAGTTCTAGGCCATATATTCCTATTCTAGTTCCTTCTGCCGTTTTGGAGTCATCAGTGTACCATTTGATGGCATTTCTATTCAAGTTCAAGATGGTGTTATGATCCCACTCGCTCCTGTTACTTAGCTTTATGGTGAATTCTTTCACAAAGCTAAATTTTTTTAACATGTCATCCCGGGGCATATCCCAGGTTTGATCACCGTCAGGAGATTGAGGCCTATGCCTAATCATTCCTTCCTTGACCATTCTTAGTGGATTTTTGATACAACACTTATTACCTCAGGTTTAGGCACCGGTTCCAAGAAGATGGATGACTCACATAATTGGCGCGCTTACTTTTAAATTTTCTACCGGCATGATTAATAATGAACTGCGCATGTCGAGTGTATTTTACTTCTACTCCAGTCTAAGTGGAGATTAACAGCACTGGTAGAATTTGCACCACGTAAAGGAAGAAGAAAACTGTATTAATAAAGCGTTGCTAGACTGGAAAGGAATGGAATTTGATGTAAAGACCTTATATGTGGAATTCGATTAGTAAAAATTGGCGGGTGAGGTGTCTGTTTGTGGAAGCATGTAGTATACATCAGGAAATATTAGGGACATATTTCTTATTTTCCAGTGTTTTTTTTTTTGGTATACTAGATGATTATTAGGAGTAGCCGAACATAGCCGCATTTACCCTAAACCAATTTACAGTTGATTGAACCCGACATACAGCAACAAAAGCAGCTTAATGACTTTAGAAACGAAAGCGTTACATGTCGGCGCGTCATTCTAATTCCATCATAAATAAATAGAGTAATAGCCGTTAGTCTCGACAGTTTTCGAACGTTCGGCATAATTATGATAAAGAGGGCCGTATACATGTAACTTCATTATCGGGTTTTCTATTACTGAAAACAATGGTTGCCTGTTCGTCGCATTGATTTGTGAAACATTTGGTGTCAATCAGATTGTAAGAGAAAAAGGATGCACTCGAAGATATAACGTTGAAGGGTTTACGATGTGAATTTTATGTACAGCACATTAATTGGATTTTAGATCTCTCTCTCTCTCTCTTTACCGCAAATATTTATATATGCGGTTAATTTAAACAATTTTAAAAATACATGAGAAATATGCAAAAAAAAATTCTAGAAGAAAACTTTTATCTACTTTGATGTAGGGCGTGTTCAAAGTTATCACGTGTCATTTCCGAGATTTTTTGGAGAATTTGAATTGATTGACACATTTTATGATAATCTCGATTCTATATATACAGAGTGTCGTACGACGCGATTTAAATATGGAAATCTGGAAATTTGTGTATATATTAAAAGGGATCTGGTTTAAGCGAGCAGAGTATGCACAAGTCTCTACCACTTTCGATTATACAGGGTGTTGACATTAATTTTCTTATTTCAAATACAACATCCTGTATATTTTTATGTTTCTAAATTACCCTTAAAGTTCTGATTAAAATGTATGTAGGCATTCCTATACCTAAATTCATTTAAAGATAAGTAAAGTCAGAAGAAGATAGATGTTTAATTAACATTAAAATAAAAAAGTTCGTTTTCCAATCTTGAGTTAATTCTAATTTTTATTTTATTATTTTTATTATTTTTATTTTGCTTTTCCTTCCATATCATTCCTATCACATGTTAAATCCGTCAAAAACGCCTCGTACATAACCTCGAAATAGCACTTTTCGAACACTGTTTTTAGTACTTTGTTTTCATTTGCTCAAAAAATGAATAGCCATTTTACGGGCTATTTCCGTTAGTATGCATAGAAATCACCAAATCAGTGGTTCTCTTACCGAAGTATAGCCATTTTATTTTTTCTTATCATTTGATAGGGTGACAGGGGAGGGTATTAAATGATAATTTTTTCTTTTTTTCGACACATTGAAAGAGAGGATGGTTTTACATCATATTTAAGAAAAGGAGGGAGTAGAATAATTTTTTAAATATTTTTTTTGCTTGTTTTTAACATTCGAAGAGGACGCATTAAAAATATTTGAAATAATTTTTTTTTAATATTAGAAAGGTGGAGGGGAAAGGATATTAGTTTTTAAATGATTTTTTCCCTTTTTTCTTAAACGTCGGAACAGAGAAGATGCGTTAAAAATGCTTCAAATCATAAAAATTTAATTAAAAGAACTAATACCCCTTCCTCTCCTATTCTCTACCAATATTAAAAAAAAAGATTTGAAACATTTCTGATACATCCTCTCTCCCGATGTTTCGAAAAAAAAATTATCCTTAAAAAAAATAATTCCCCCCTCTCCCCTCCTTCCAATGGTAGAAAAAATAAGATTTAAAACATTTTTATTGCACCCTCTATCCAAATGTTTCGAAAAAAAAGAAAAAAATATCATTAAAAAGAACAATTCTCTCCTCCCCCCCATTCCGCACCTTCCGATGTAAGATAAAATGTGATTTGAAACACCTCTAATGCATCCCCTCTCCCGATATTTCTAAAAAAAGAAAATTTGCATTAAAAAAACCAATACCGTCCTCTTCTCACCCCTTCCATCATTATATAAAAAAATGATTTGAAACATGTATAATACATTCTTTCTCCCGATATTTCAAAAACAAAAAAAGAAAAATATCATTTAAAAAACTTATTCCTTCCCCCTCTCACCTCATCCAATGTTTAAAAAAATGATTTGAAACATTTTTAATGCATCCTCTCCGAATATTAAAAAAAAGCAAAAAATAAATAAAAAAGTTGCCCTCCTTCCTCCCTCCTCCCAATGTTAAAAAAGAAGTATGACTTGAAACATTGCTGATTCATTCTCCCGATATTTCCCAAAAAAGAAAATTATCATTTCAAACAGTCACTCCCTTCCCCTTCTCACCTCTTTCCAATACTAAAAAAAAAATATGATGACATTTGTAATGTGTCTCTCCCCCGATGTTCAAGAAAAAAATCTCTGTATCATATGTTTAAATCAAATTCAACTGGTATTGCCTGTGGCGTCAAAACGTCTCGGCATCGAAACGGCGGCGCTGAAACGTACTAGACCCGTGATTTTACTGCCTTGAAGATATACTGTGACTAACGTTCTGCATAGCGCGAGGCGAGTGCGGTCCATGTAAGCAGACATGTCTGACCACTCTAGTTATAAATACAGAAAGTCGCGCTTATATATAATATATAATATGAAAGCAAAAAAAAAACATTGACATTACAAACAGGTATATTCAGAGAGCATTGTATAAATAAATACGTTCGAAAACTATATATAAATGACAAACTAATGGATGCGCCCTTAATTAAAATAAATTGATAAAAAAAAACATTTAATTCGTTACTAATACAAATATACTAATAATGCAAGTGTTACAGTGAAATATCGACAATCACAGGTTTGAATTCGGCATAGTCCCAATAGCTCAATTGGTTAGAGCGGCCGTCCGGAGAACGGTGGGTGCATGGTTCAAAACCTGCTTGGGATTAATTTATCTTTGAAAAATTTCTCCCAGAAATTTGTTATAGTAAATCAGTTTTTTATATTTATATTTATATTATATTTAATTTGTTAGTTATAATTCTAAATGTGATTGACAAATTAAACAATTTATTTTATGTGGACGTGAAATGTCATAAAGTACAGTCCTTTTTATGTTATTTCATATTGAAGAGGGACAAATATTTAAAAAAAAATCAAACTTTGAACATCATGGCTTCTGTTTCCAAGATAGTCACGGATTATTGGGGTATGACACCTTTACTTATTCTTTTGTGATCCTTTACCAAATGGTACTGTACTTTGTGCTTTCCTCTTGTGAGTGATTTATTCCAAATCAGCCTTGTCAAAACAATGATAGAGTTTCCACAAGTTTTGTTTTAATTGTTTGTATCATTTTATTTGGTCAGTTGTGTATATTTAATTTCATTTATTTGTACATTTTGCGTACTCCTGTATATAGTTTATATGCTAGTTTTTCCTTTGCGTTGCGCTGTGCGTTCATCGCACGAAATTGTAAATTTGATATATGTACGATGTTACCCTTGAGGCCGGAGGAGTTATTAGATAGACGAGCCCGTGTTTAGTCGTGTTTTGTTGTTTTTGGTTACCGTTTATGGTAATCCTTTTTCAGTTTAAGATGTAGTTCGTTGTTTGTTTTTAAAATCGTCTATCTAGTAATTGTTTTGTTAATTAGTATTAGATAGGTGTGCACATACATGTAAGGCTTTTTAATAATATTCGTTTTAGAAGTAAGCGCGTTTAGAGTTTAAATTTTCCGTTTTTTTTTTTGTAGTTATCAAATTAATTTTAATTTTATCACCTCGGGGTAGGTGAATTGAAGCTGTGAGCTTGTTTTATATTTCATTTTTGATTTTGCTTGTTTCTCCACGTTGATTGAATTAAATTTTTAGTTTGCTTTGAATTTTTGAAACCACGTGGATTTTTTTTTTTGTGGTATTGAATTTCCTTCTAGAACGAATTCACCATTTTGTTTGCTGAAGGATTTGAATTGTCCTTCTTAAATTTTAGATTCACGCAGGGTTTGTTTTAATCCAGGACCTTCAGTCCATGGTTTTTTTTTTTTACCCCTGTTAATTGTTATCAAATGTTTTTTTTTTTTTTTTCAATAAAAGTTTATGAATTTAAATATCACCTTAAATAGTTCTTTTATTTCTGAATCAGCCATTTCAATTTTTGGGGATTTTAAAGAAAGTCAATTTTCAAAACACCCACTATTACTTTTTAAAAAAAGTTTCTCTGAGATTTAAGAATCTCTGGCGCCCTTTTAATTTCATTTTTGCTGAGCTAGTTAAATTAATTTTGTCATTTTTATTTCTTTTTACTTATATGCTTGGCCATCAGTTCACAGCAGTACGTTACCTTCCACCTTCATCGACTTTCGAAAACGCTTCCCTCAAACGCGCCTGCTGTCTGCATCTCGACGCTACGCGTTCTCATCATTTCAAGCGTTCGATACCTTGTTTGTTGTGCGGCGTGAAACCGTCTCTCGCCGCCACATTCCACTGTTTTGGGATCATGGTCAGGCGTGACACATGCATTTAGAGACCTTGTCATTGTGTTGGTGTATGTACTAAACGCGCGACGGTTGGCCGTCTTGTGTTCGTTACCATGTCTGTCCGTTCGTCAGTCACTCTGCTCGACGTATCGCTGTCTTTCTCTCCGACGACTGTAATCGATGGCGACACACACATATACACAGGCACATACATAGGGTATTTATTAATAATATGGGATATTCGAAAACTCCCACGCTTCTTTCGAAGGCGGTCGGTGAGAGTCGAGAGAATACCGTAGGCATGTCTTTGTTCCATTGCATATGTAGCTATGTATGGATGTGGTATAGTAAATGGTAACCGCACATGTATTTACGGGCATATAAATACAAGATATGGTTCGATATGCATCGATAGTAGTAAGTGTGAGGAGAAGCTGCTGAGCTAAAGTTATTAAAAAGAACGTGAAATCTATCAAAATAGATTGAAGTTTCTATAGTTATAGGCTAGATCAGAGGCAGTGTTGAGAAAATTATGGGAAGCGATTAAATTTCTACAGCTATTAGACATACTCGTGTTTTGTCGGCTCTCGGAAAACTGTTGGCCAACACTACTCCCCATTCGTGACGCGAATAAACACGAATCTGTATAAATTTAATCGCTTCTCCCATCTTGCCCAACACTAATCAGAGGTAACTAAGAAAGTCTATATTTTGGCAAAGTCTCCGCAAAGAATAAGTCGCAAAGGTATCAAATTTGGGGATCTCTGAGGAAATTATAATAAAGCGTCAGTTCTTATCTTATGTACTGGTTCGGAACATCAACACCTTGGAACAGGAACATAAACTTTTGTACAAAAACTGACAGCAGCCACTAATAAGCTCCGCCTTCCATTAGTCTCCACACAGTCGTTCCATATAAGTGGAAGTATTAAGGTTGCATCTCTATCTAAAGATGTGGAAGGGTCAATCCGGTACATTTTCCATTTAAGAGATCTTGAACAATTAGCAGCGCTATGGGATGGAGCCCCATTCAATTAAAGACACAAATATCTTCTGATTTGCAGTAATACATTTTTGAGAACTGAAGACTCAGTTATTTTAATACAAACATGGAATTCTACTAAATGTCACACACTACTTTTATGCTATAGCTATATTTAAATTACCCTCACCTTATGTAAAGTTTCATTGGACCAGTTATGGGTATTCTCTGTCTATCCACTATATGCGATTATAAAAATTTTGATCGTCATTTAAGGTGGCTAATTGTAAGTACTGCTCAGTATTCTCCAGCGACATTTCCTGCAAATCGCATATTTTAACGAAATTTGGTATACATTTTTGTATACTCTTGGTGTATTCTTTGACTTGTCAAAGGCATTTGACACATTAAATTACGCTATCCTTTTAAGTAAATTGTGGGCGTATGGAACACGCGGTATCCCCCAGAACTACTTTAAGTCCGTACCTGACGAACCGAAAATCTTTCATTACTGTTCACAGTCGCGCGAACGAGGTTAGTAAACAATATCTTTCGCCTGCAATAGATATCACCTGCGGTGTGCCTCAAGGTTCCATCTTAGGGCCCACGTTGTTTGTCATACGTGTAAACGATTGTGGTGTTCTTACCTGCATGATCCTTTAGTCAATATGCTGATGATACCAGTTGTTGTATCGCTAATGCCAACGCTGATGTCGTTACTATCAGTACGACAAAAACTATTTCAATTTAAAGTAATTAATTCTTCCCGTAATCCAAAATATTTAAGGCACAAAAACTTTACACAACACTCACAAAAATTTTAAAGAAAAAGGGATTTTTCGAACGGTTTTAGCACAAAACAAAACACCTCTCGATGAAAGCTTTTGCTTCCTGTTCTCGAATTTTCAAGCTTATTTTAATTGTAAGATTTAAGAGAAGTTTTAATTTTTAATTTTAAGATATGGAAACGCCCGGTAACGAAGGGGTAACGCGTGCTTTTTCTGTAGCTGAATCGAGGTAAAGAATTTTTATAAACTTTAGTTGTGACGTCATTCCGTACCGATTACTAGTTCCGCTTCTCTTTACAAGAGGGCGCAAGAAGGATCGAAGGCCTTATTTTTGTGAACTTCAAACGCCCTTTTGGAGAGTAACGTGGGATTCGCTGGTCAGCATTTGTAACATACAATAAACAAAGAAGCAGATCAAAATTAAAATAATACCGTATTATCTTAATTACGCGAGACTTTGAACAAAAATAGACTATTATTTTCTGTGAAGTAGACGCTGCTTCAGCAAATACCACAGTACTTACCATCAACGTATTAATAAAATGAATTTATATACTTTGTATTATACAGGTGGAATTTCGAATTCTTACAGTACAATGAAAGGACACTTAAGTACAGAAAATTGGGATCTATACTGGAGATACCAATTGCAGACTGTGTAATGAGAGGACAGAGGGCGCTTACCATATTCTGTGTGAATGTGAGGCTCTGGACGCAAGAATTTTTTAGCAAACGATTTTTGGCAAGCCAAAAATGAACTCAAAGGATTACTTTCACCAATCTGTACAGATTAGTACAGGGTACTAGGATCCTGGAATGGTTAGTATATTTTGATGGGTAAAAGAAATGGAAGACTAAATACAAAAAGCCAAGAGGCTGTAGTGTTTCCGGAGACTCCATGTCAAATGGCTTCCACAACCGGAAAAAAATAATAATAAAAGGGGCAGAAATTAATTTGTAATTAAGATTACTTGTTTAACTCAAAGCTAAGAATGAACTCAAGAAGAGGTCACGAAAATTTTATTTTTTGTTAAAAAATTACTTAGCATCTAGTTCATGAATGGTTTCTTAATTGCATTAAAATCTGAATTTTATCTAAAGGAACAAATAGTCCATCAATAATGACCATGTTATTTTATACATTGGTTTTACTACTAAATTTTTTTTTTACAAAAATTATCATCACTTTTTTATCAAGGTTAAAATTGGAGAAACTGCATAGCCGTTTTTGACATATTCCGTCATAAAATTAATATTTTTTTATAAATATTTTGCTTTCACTATTATTTTTACAAGGACTCAATGCAACGCCAATAAAACTACTAAACAATTTCCACCAAAAAGACGTTTCTCTGAAGAGCAAGCACACTTTGCCTGTGTAGTGCTGCCCTCTGTCAGTATCGATCGAACTATCCCCACCATTCCTCTCAACATATTAACGCTTTTAATGTATGTATACGCTCTCGTGTCACGGATATTTTGTACCACATTACATTTACCGACCGATATGTGTGAATTAGATAGATGTATTCACGTTCAGGGCAGCTAGCGTTAACTGGGCGCGCGCTCCTGTTTGATTATTTCATTTACTTTTGTTTACGGATTATTGCGTTTAGATATAAAATACGTGTTGGTAATTGACGGATTTATTGCGGCTTCGCAGCACGTTGTCAATCATCGATTGCACGGATATTTCGTGGCCAATTTTACGTTAAATATTGCGTTTTATCTAAATTTATGCAATGAATTTAATAAACATATCATGACACAAGCGTGAGAAGCGAATTTACAAATTAATTTTTTTATAAGTATGCACATTCTCGTGTTGTACCTGTTTGGTGTGTGTTGTTGTCTCGCAAACAATGTCACCGACTCTGTCACCACAGAACCGAAAGGTAAAGGATGAGATTTCAACGATAAGCATCGCTCATTGTATGAATTACAATATTGTGCAGGTAGGCGGTCAGGTCTACCACTGGTGCACATCTACATCATCTCGTTCGTCATTTCTCTGGCATAACTGCTTCTCTTTGTTCATCATTGGGAGATTTTGGTTACATTTGTGTACTACACAAAGCAGAAGTGTTAATATCTTAATATTTAGGTACTTGTCCGATGTTGCCACTGTAAAAACATGCTGCTGGTGCATCTGATTCTATTAATTAGATTTCCAAATTGAATGTGGCATTGTTTATAAATAGATTATAGCATTGTTTATATACATACTAGTTAGTCAACCTTATGGACAAAATAGTTAACGGATTTTTTAACATTTTGGACAAAAGCGGTAGATGCAGCACGACGTTGTGCCCATCTCGATTTAAATATAAGTTTTATATTTAGACTACGAACTACAAGATGGCCCTCTTACGCGTCCGCAAAATATTATTCAATTGCAATAAGGTTTGTTTGTTTGGCTGATCTAAGCAGATACAAGGAATTTTACGCGTTTGTTTGTATTTTAGATGATGATTCGTACGTGTTTGTTTGTTTAGAGCAAGCAAATCCAGATCACAAAGAGGTTCCTCTTTCTGCTCGCGATCCGACTTCCGAGCAATTACGAGCAATTTGTGCAACATAACCTAATCGCACTAACATCGTGTTGTAAACTGTCGTTTGTAAATGTAATCCGATTTATACCTGCATCAAATATGCACGATATGGATAATATAATGACACCAATGTGATTGATGTAAAGAACGATCACTATGTTTTAAAAACTTCACTTGATAGGTACATAAATACTAGTATATGATGCATTTTTATTGTAGTCTACATTCATTAGTTTGAAAAATCACTTTTACTTTTCCTATTCATAATAGCTGTGACAATTTGACAATAGTAAATAATAAAATTAAGGTTATATTGCAATCGAGCGCGTTTGTTTGTACCATCTTTAAATCCAACTCTGAGACGCTCTCAAGTTACTCTGATAACGTCAGTAGATACTGCTCCAAGCACACAAATAAACAAAGCTATTAAAAACAGTATACATGATGACGCGTTCGCGCTCTTTCTCTTGATTGGCTGAAAAGTTACGATTTAACCTTGTATATACAGATGTTGCCCCCAAAGGTTATCTCGTAACTTTTCAGCCGCTCAAGAGAAAGAGCGCGAATGCGAATCATGTATGGTGTTTTTAATAAGTAAAGTGGTGCATATATGTAAAATAAATGGCGATTTGTACCCCAAACTACATATTTATTCATTATATAAAAACGAATTTCTTTATTATGTAATAGAAACATAAGTAAATCAAGTAAAAAAATGTTTTGTAAATATAAGAAAAACTATATAAATTTCCCGCCTTTACACCAGTTGAAGTTAGCGACAGTACCGCTATACACGGGAGAAGCGAAGATAGCAATAGGAGAGGAGAGAAGAAGGTTTTCGTATATACGTTTCGAAGAAAACCGCGTTTATTAAAATTTTAAATATAAAAAAGGCCATCGACTACAGATTATATATTATCAAACTAAATACTTATTCTTTTTAATAAAACAAACATTTTCTGATTACTATATAATCATAAGCATAAGTAAATTAAGTTAACAAAACAACTTATTAATTTAAAAACTAAGAAAATAAAAATTGAGAAGTAGATTTTGTTTTTTTTTCGGCAAATTTTCGTCCTTTTAGATTTAACTTTCTCTTTTCAGTGATTTTTGTTTTAAGTTTAATATTTATTCTTAAAGAAAAAAACTTCAATTAGAAATTGTTCAATTAATGTTTTGTCAACAAGAACGTGCCTTGCAATATACTTTCAATTTCTTTATATTTATAACAGAATACCTCAGAATTCTAATCTTCTAATGTAAACAAACACGAGAATTATCGCGAGGTGTGTCATCACAGCGTCACATGCATCCACCCTCCTTTTCCCCCAGGCCACACAATTCGCCAATGCTGGTAAATCACCGATACGGATTCCGTCGTTTCCGCAGATAGATAGATAGATAGAACACAGAAATCTGTCGTTCTCTCTGGTCGAGATACCTGTTATATTTACCGCGTTTTAAAATCAATTAACATTCATCGATAGAGTGCACCACTTCCCTGCCCAATACTTTAGTTTTCCGAAAATGCATTACGTTGACTAACTAGATATATTTAAACAATGATTATAGTATTTCACATTCTTATACAAAACATGACGTCGTTTATCGTTGGTAATATGTAATATATTACTCAAGGTAGTTTTACCATAATAATCGGCTGTGTATAATCACCTCTTCTGTATATAACTTTCCACGTGTAAATAAAACTGTTTAATCAAAAATACCCGACTTTTGACTGAATTAGATTGTAACCCTGGCTACTCACGTCACTTAGCTAGCTTGTAGAGCAATTTAATTAATCTATTTTGCACTCTCTCAAATTATTACTGGTAGCCATTACCTTTTTTTTTATCGCCTATCGAAAGTATAATTAATTTAGTTTGCAGATCCATTTGTGGCAGCGCTATCTGTGTTACAAGGGATTCGTTCGCTAGGTTAGGAAACTACACAAGCTGCTATTTAATTTATTGTTATAAGGAATAATTAAACAAATTTTATTTAATTTTCTATCAATCAAGTCAATATCTATCGTTGTAAATTAACCCCGGTAAAATAGAACACTGTTACAATCTTTCTAATACTTTTATTACTAAGTTTATTTTTCTCTTCCTATTCCGATAGCGGACGATAACATATTTACCTAAAAGAAAGTAATATTGCTCAGGAAAACCTTCGAAAACTAATACAATTAACTTCCGTTCGTTTTACCGTGCCGTTAGGGGTAAAAGCCGGAATGAATGGAGTTTTATTTAAGTCGGAAGGGCCCTTCAGTTATTTCGGTAAGTCGAATGCGGGTAATAAACGTGAGAGGTTGTAAATTCACCTATACGCCCACATTAGCATAGATACAATCTGGAATTGGTATGGTATTCACGGATAGAAAGTCGGAAGGTTGCTCTTATTTCCTGTTGAAATGAGAGAAATGAATTAACCAAGATTGTAAACAGATCTTGTATACATGCGATTAAATTAAGGTACTATTTACCTTTTCGTCTTCAAATTTCGTTTGAGCAATGTTTCGTCCTTACTTCTGTGGAATACCAAAATCCACATTTTGAAAATATGGCACATAAAACAGAGCACCTCTTAAAAGATAAGTAGGAAATTTTAGGACTTATTTACTGGTTAATTTACCCGAACATTTACGCTTTTTTCGATTGCTTATTAACTCTTTCTTATTTTGCTTATGGACTTATTGAGATGCCTATGCGAGTGGTGATTCTGCGAAGGAATATATTGAAACCTAGCAGTGTCGCTGGTACCTGCAGCTGTCAGTTGTTCATACATAAATTCGAAATAGTTGTTTATGGTCATACAATAATGATCTAAAATCAAGTAATACTAATGAAGAAGCATCAGTAGTAAGTGCGTTTCTAGGATTCTAAACTTGATTGTATGTAACAATTTGAATTAAATTAGTGAAACAGACTAGTGGTTTTTGTGTTTTATTCCTCCAGCAACAATGACACAGAGAAAAAAGTGATGCACATACGAAAACACAGGTGATTGTTTATATAATGCAATGAGCAAACAGTAAAACGATCGCTTTATTTAACATGCGGGATATTAAATATAAAATGTACTATATATGCAGTCTCTTTCATTCGCATTTAACAACCGTGATTAGCAATAGTGCAAGCGGAAATTCGCTGGATTAAATATACGTGTAAGTAAAGAGTGGTAATAATGATATATATCGTGCAATATACAGTTGGTATCAAAAATAAACTAACTTAAATTACCTTGAATTGCTGTGACGAGGCGCATACTTCGATACCTGTAACGATGACTAAGGAGGCTACGTCATGTTACTCCTTGGGGCGACCACAATTAAATAGCAGAACGAAGAGATCATGTCACCCCAAAGGGCGACAATGATCACTAGTTGAACGGGCAACTGAAGACTATATCGTCTCACCCAGGACACGACAACTGTCTGTAGCCGTGGAAAGTGGAACAATAAGCCGTGTCGCTCTGAGGGGCGACATCTGTTCCTAGTTTTGTAGAACACGTGTTAAGTTTTGTGTCAGACCCGGTGCGATGAATTATGGGCGAAGGGCGGAAAACTAAAACCGTATATCACCCCTAGCAACGATAAACGATTGTCAGCTGAAAGGGCCATAGAAGACTATGTCATGTCATCCAGGGGACGGCTACGATCTATAATGACGCGGATAGTGGAAACTAGGCCGTGTCACCCCCAAGGATACAATGGTCTCTCTCTTCAGTTGTGCGGAAACCGGGAGGCTATGTTGTGTTACCCGGCCGAAGAGTGGAAATATCAGGTGATATCACCCCAACACCAACAACCATCTCTAGCCGAACAGGCTACGGCATGTTATACAGGGGACGACTGTGATCTATAACTACGTGGATAGCAGCAAATAGGTCGTGTCACCCCGAAGGATGACAACGATCTCTTCTCCAGCTATGCAGAAACCGGTAGCAATGGCGTGTCACCCAGAGGACGACTACGATCTATAGCTGAGAAAAAATTGGGAAACAAGGTCGTATCACGGCCAACAATGATAACGATCTGTAGCTGAACTTACTATGAAAGACTACATCATGTAACCTATGAGGCAACTATGATCTATAACCACTCGGATAGCGGCAAATAGGCCGAAGAATGACAATGGTCTCTCCTTCAGCTATGTGGAAAACTGGAGACTTTGTCGTGTCACCCAGAGGACTATTATATATCTAGTCGGGGAAAAAGTGTAAAACTAGGCCGTATCACTATGAGGGAAGGCAACTGTCTCTAGTGTCGTAGAAAACGTATAACTAAGTCATGTCAGCCCGTGGGATGACCAGAAAAAAAGTGGAAAATTAGGCCGTATTACCCCGAACAACGATCTCTAGATGAGCCATGGAAAATTACGTCATGTCACTTATGGGACAATCACGATCAATAGCCGCTCGGATAGCAGCAACTAGGCCGTGTCATCTCGAAGGATGACAACGGTCTCTTTTTCAAGTATGCGGAAAACTGGAGGCTATGTCGTGTCATCCAGAAGACGACTACGATCTATAGCCGAGAAAACCAGGCCGTGCCGCTCTGAAGGACGGCAACTGTCCCTAGTTTTGTAGAAAACGTATGACTATATTCCCTGTTTTTTCACCGTCTAAAAGTTACATATTTTAGATAAACGATATTTTGGTAGAATTTAAAGAGCGTCCATCAAAATATGCGAGTGACATTTAGCGAGGTTGCCTTGTAAGGCATTTTAAAATTTGGTTAATTTATTTGTGTACCTTTATCAAACAGTGCAAGTAACATAACTTTAAAAAAATCGAAGATATCTTGGAAATAAACAAGTTTAGGCTTAAGATATGTTATATCTTATTGTTTAAAAATTTATTGGCGCTTTTAAAATTGCAATACCACTGGGGGTATTATATTTAAGACAACAGACAAACAGCTGTACTGGAATTACATACCTTAATTTTTCTTTCCTATCTGCCACCGTTTAGGGATTATAGACTAACTTCCCTAACAGCCAGAAATATTACATACATATTTTCAAAAATATATTTTATAAATATTTTTCGTGAAAGGTTTTTGAATATATTTTTCATATTTTTTTCTAAATATAGATAAAATATTCAATTAAAATATTTATTCCATATTTTAAAATTAATGTTTTTCTAAAATATTTGTAAAATATTTATATGAAAATTGAGATTTTTTATGCAATCTATTTAATTTGTCAAAATGAACTAAAATTGTTCTTGGTTATTTTAGAATGTATAACGTCGATAACGAAAAGTTGAAACATACATAGAGTTGTCTAAAAGGCAAGAACTTGTTTCTTCACACTCACCATACAAGTTAATAATTAATAATTCTGGCATCTTTGGCCAAGGCATACTGAAGGTTTATCAAATTAATCACTGTTTTTTAATTGAAGTGTTCTAAATAAAAAAAACAAACGTATTTATTATCATTTTATTTGAATAAGCAATAAAAAGAAAATACTCAGTTTTAAGTCTAGCCTGGCTGGTGCCAGGTACAACCCTATGGCTTTTTTCATATCTTCGGTAGTGGCGCTCTCATGGTTTCTTGTGGCCTCTAAAACAATGCCAATTGTATTAGATCATACCATGAATAAAACATCGTACAATATTATCAACACCTACTAATATATTTGGAGCATTTACAATAATTGGAGTGGTAACTACATTCTAATACTTACGATACTTATTTTTACTTTATTTCATAATATTTGAAAACATTCTACGTACAAACAATAAAACAACACAACGTATTCTAACCTCTATTTGAGGTTGTGACGCTTATCTACCGAGATGAATCTCTTAAGCAAATCAACTAGCAATTTATCTGGTAGATGCAGTACATATATGATGCATAAAATTCCTACAATTATATTATTAAACGATTTCTGTACATAGCGATATTGAGCATTCCAATTATCTTATAAATGCGATGACATGTTCAAAGTTTTGCTTACCTCGTAGTCACCACAAAAACTAAAACACACTCCGCAACAATTAATTACACAGTTAACCCTAATCTGCCCTAATCGTATACTATTATAAACTATAATATGTGACGGACAAACGAATGAAAACGTTGATGATACGCACGTGCGCGTATGCATTCTATGTACCTAATCCATAGACGCGTAAACAATACTAAATCATATAACAGCGGGCACCGTAATGAATAGAGGTGTTGTGTTGGCGTTCGCAACTTACAAATATTACAAATAATATAATACAAAACGCAGATATATTAATAGAAAAGTTACATCGCTCAACTTAGATACTAATTAAATCATATTAGATATATATTATCTAATTTAATCTTTAAACTATCATTTTAAATAGGTACATAGCTACTTAATATGTATGCATATTTTAACCATTTTATATTATTCGTCCTACGCACCAAACGTGCAAAAGCAAAAATTCAATCTTTTTTTTTTTATATGAAATAAATATTTACAGAAATACAAAGCAAAATATTCTTGCAGAGTTATGAAAAATATATTGAGAAAACATTTGCAATAAAATATTATTAATGCTACATAACATATATATTTTTTAAATGTTTTCCTAATATATTTTCTATAATATATTTTATGCATATTATATTAATATAACTAATATTGAAGAAAGATTTAATATTTTTTAAATATTTATAAAATATGAAATAAATATAGTTGGTCACTGGGGTTCCGTCTATTAGTATTTGTTAAAAACTAAAGTTAACAAATAAAATCTGATGTATTTTTTTCTGGGCCAAAAACTAAGGCAGTTTAGCTATTTTGAACAAGGAAAGAATTTCAAAGCGCATATTTGTTGACCGATGTTATAGAAGCTGGTTATTCAAGAATTTGTCTTCATACGATGTTCTTCTTTATTTTTTCCACACCTAAAGTTTATTACGGAACTAATAATTAAAAGTATCTGTATAATTAAACACCGCTTACTACCCACCTCCAGGGCTATTAATTTACGTTATAAATTTCCATATAATTTATATATCCTTTGGTCAAACTGTGGAATTTCTACGCGCTGCTCCCTATATTTACTTAACAAACAAACGCGTCTTGTCCGCTACAATCGTTCCAACAGCGTCGCAATACTACAGTTTCTTCGTTCTTAAAAAGAGCACGGTGAGGAGGTGAACGCGAGCGGTCATCGCACGTATCACTTCCATTGTTAACCGATTTAAGGCAAACCACTATGCGGGGGTGGCGGCAGACCTCGACAGCGTCGAACGCGGCAATCACGTGAAAACATGCGCCGTCGTATATAATATTTAATTGGGACCTTAATCGTGCCGACTCCCACGCCCTCTGTCGCCGTAATTCCCGGTTTATAGTGCGCTCGACGTGGCCGGGGGAACCCCGGCGCAAATACGGTAAATATGTGTTTAGGCGTTAGTTGTCTGTTTGCTCCGCGATGGTGTAATGTAGCGGAGCCGGACGGTTTGAATTGATGGCTTTTGGAAAGATTTTTGCGCGAACCCTTTGATAGATTTCGATATTTCGAAATGCTTGGGTTTTATTCTCTTTGTTCCTCTACCCCGTGAGTTTTATAATGGATTGTTCTTGCGATTAGATAAATGTATTTCATATTGATACTCAATTATTTTTTATATTTATTAACAACGTTTGCTTCGTTTTGACATAAAAGTAACCCTTTTAGAATATAAATTTCAGTTTTACTGCCTTTGACTCTGTACAGCACAGTCTTCTAGCACAGAAACCCGATTGGATGGGCATTTATTTTCTGAAAGGATGCAATTAGTACGCATCTCTGTAACTAAGGCGAATAAAAAATGTATTTTCTCTTCCGGCCTGTTACCAGTAACAGTAGGTGTGCCACAGGGAGCTGTCCTGTCGCCGATGCTGTTCTCAATGTTTATTAATGACATAGCCATTTTCTTGAAAGATTATAAATTGGTGGTATATGCAGATGATACCACTGTATTGGTAAACGATGGTGTTGATAATATACAAGCAAAAACCGACTGTGCGTTAAACATGTTAGACATTTGGTGCAGTTCCAACAAGTTGTGTCTAAACGCGATTCAAACAAAATATGTGGCATTTAATCCAACGGCTTGTGTTATGCCCCAATTGGCCCCCACTATTGGCAAGGAAACCATTGGTTCAGTTAATTCAATTAAAACTTTAGGCATACATTTTTCATCGGACCTAAAATGGCATGTTCACATTAATGATTTGAATTCCAAAATTTCGTCGTCAATATATAAACTTCGTCATTTAAAACAGATGATACACTTAAATGTATTAAGAATAGTTTACCTAGCTGATATTGAGTCGCGTTTAAGATATGGTTTGTTGGTATGGGGCTCTAGTCCCGCCATAACCAACATTTTAATCTCTCAAAAAAGTGCAATTCGAGCCATGGTGGGAGCTTCTCAGAGAACGTCATAAGAGTTCATAAGAACATATGTCCAAAATCGCTTAGTTCTAAAGTTTACAATGTTTAATAGTAAGTTAACAAAATTAATGTTTTTATTATAACTTCACAAAATAATTAGTAAAACAAAATTAACTTATTAACTGTTCAAAATGACCGCCCCCAACTGCAATACAAGCTTCTATCCTCTATTTCGAATTGTTTGAAAAGCTGCGATAATACGATTTCTCAGTTCATCGACATTTTCAGTGGGAGTCGTATAAACTAATGATTTAAGGAGACCCCAGAGAAAAAAGTCCAAAGAATTTAAGTCTGGAGACCGAGGAGGCCACGGTTGTGGACCTCCCCGTCCTATCCACCGATCTGGATACGTATTGTCCAAAAACTCGCGAGCAACTAAACTAGGCTGGAGCACCGTCATGCATAAAATACATTTGTAATCTTAATTGCAACGGAACTTCTTCCAGCAGTAGGGGTAGCTCCTCTTCAAGAAAATTGCGGTATACTTCGCCATTTAACCGCATCGGTAAAAAAATGTGGACATTGAAACATGTTGATGACGGGTATTCACTAGTTCGTGCGGATTTTCTTCGGCCCATATGTGATTATTATGAAAATTAATAATCGCGTTTCTAGAGAAAGTAGCCTCGTCGGTGAACAATATTTGAGCCAAATAATTAGGATTTTGTGCGATTTTGTATTGCATCTATTGACAAACAGCCACTTTTTGCGGAAAATCTGCCGGCAAGGTACCTGCACCCGTTGAATGTGACATGGATACAACAGTTGATCTTTCAATATTCTCCAAACTGTGGCCTGACTAATGTTTAAAGCAAACGCAATTTTTCTGGTGCTTGTAGTAGGATGTTCTTCAATTTCATTTAGTACCATTTCTTCAACTTGTGGAGTTCTCACTGTAGATGGGTGCCCGTTATCAGTCGTCCGTTTTTTAAAATTTCCCGCTTCATTAAGACGTTGGTGAAGACGGGCAAATATTGAATGTAATTCATTTTAGAAAACAGAAACTGGCAATAAACTGAATGAATACTCTGACAACTATTGACAAATATTGAAATGACAAATAAACAATTCCCTTTCAACACAATAGTTTTTGAAGACCCAACTTATTATATCGTGTTAGTCATAGTTCATAATTTATTATTAAACACTCAATAACTTATTAATTTAAAACGAAACCGTTTTGGACATATACTCATATGAACTTTTATGATCAAAATAACCTCAGGAATCAGCTCTTAAGGTTTGTCGCATATATTGAGAATCATTCTGTATACTAGAAATATCTTTGTACATTCATAAAAATAAACAAAAGTTTTTGCGGAACAATAATGCTGTGTATGCTTATGGCATGCGTAATGTAGATATACACTTACCCATTCATAGACTAAGTCTAACATCTAATAGTATAATTTGCATGAGGATTAAAATTTATAATAAACTTCCTTGCGCAATGCGCAATTTAAGTCTTTATACGTTTAAGATTGAATTAGAAAGATATTTGATAAGTACACCATACTATAGCCTGGAGGAGTACTTTAATAATACATTAGTTTATTAGTAATAGTCATTTAGTTAGTTTTCCATAAGTTTATGTAAAATTTCTTTCTGGGAAATAAAGGATATATATAACATACATTGTTTTCATATATTAGCATTGTATTTCTTATTTTGCTATAATGTAAATATATTTTATATTACACTTCAATAATTTCTTCTTCTTTCTCTTAAGTTTTTAAACAACAAATTTAATAAGAACATAATATCTATTCCTCAGGTAGTAAACACGTGCATTAGCACGTGCATAGTTGAATAACTCGCCACTTTTCGACAGAAAAGCATCTGTTAGGTATCGGCGTTATAAAGCAGTCAATTACTGCCCGATTTCGAAGAAAGAATGTAATACAGGTTAAACAATTGCAAATTACTGGTAAATATCACATACATTCTCTATTATGTTCCCATATACATATCTTTAATCAATGTTACACGCCACTTTAATCCTTTACATTATCAAATCTAAATATAATCTGCGAATTTCTTACGTGGAAGCAATATAGACATTGTAATTGAATAAATCTCCGTAGTTTGAAGCTATGACCATTTATTTACTCTTCTATTCTCGATGTGATTCATGTAACTTAATGCTGAACAACAATCCCTCCCGCAACCTTTCTTATGTATCGCTGCCAATTTACTAGTCGGCGTGTTACTTTTTCTTGCAATGAAACTCATCGAAATTTCACCCTGATTTATCGGAAATCGATCCCATCAAATGGCTTTCGGGGGTGTATTCACCAACACAGACACTAGTATGAGAACGCTTACATTCTTCTTGCACATAGACGAAGTACTGAAGCTTTAATTGTGTCTAGTCGTATCGGATAAAATAGTTGACTGTACTTGTGTGTATGGCAGAGGTTTATAGGAGGATGGAAGGGCAATTTGTATAATGTGCAGTGCAGGATGTTATGGACGTAGAGTCAAGAAGGAATTCTGCAAAATAGAAACATTAAGATTTCGTCTCCATTTCTTCGTTTAGCTTCCAAAATCTACTTTATAACTTATTCCGAAAAACACATAATTTGTCCATATACGTGCCATCTCTTATCTTTCTTCCTATTTGCGTAACTTGCTTGGCAATTGCACTTTTCGAAAAATATTTTTTTCTAGAATGTCTTTAGTCTGGTATATTTCCAGTATATTACGGCTTTAGGTTTGTCGTTTTTGTTAATATAAGTCAATAACACTACCTATCTCTTTAGTAACACATACTGCATCTTCTAAATTATCTTTCTTCTTCATGTTCTGCTGGATCTTCAGTTCCTTTAATTGTTCAAAATTCAAATTTGCCACATGAGAATACATTGTGTTGCTATGAAATAGCATACAGTCCAGTATATAACAAATATATTTTTTTTTAAAATGCAATATTCTCTTTAAATTATTTAACTCCTCTTTTAATCATCCTAGTGTCATCTATTTTATTAATCTCTAATCATAAGTAACTCCGCCCTTATGTCAGGTAGCATGGGATGGGGCAGGGGAGGGGCAGAATTTCTGACTACAACAGGCTAGAGGACGCGTCGGTATAAAAAAAATTACGAATCCATTACGTCTCATTTTATCTTTAGTGTAACTACTGTTGTCCGCTGCCCTCTGCTCGAACATTCAATATTAAAATGGTTAAATCAGGTGAAATTATGCCCATGAGACTCTTATAACTGAAGTATCAATACTATTGATCGATTTTGTAAGATAAAGAAAATATTTAAGTGCAAACAAATGAGATTTTATTTTATACATAAATGGTTCGAAATAAATAGCAGTGTAAAACAATGTAAATAAAAAGGTATTTGTTGCAGATTTGTATGAGTGTACCCCGGGGATCGATCCTTGGTCCTTTGCTCTTTTTAATTTTTATCAATGATCTGCCAAACGTATATGATAGTGGTAGTTTAGTCCTATTTGCTGACGACGTTTTTTATTTGAGCGCAAAGAACAACATTGCGGATACGTTGAATTTAGCCAGCATTATGTTGACTAGGTTCAACACTTGGTTCTCAGAAAATAAGTTATGTTTGAATCAAAATAAAACTGTTTTTATTAACTTCACACTGAAAACTAAATATACCGATAGTAGCTATCTATTAAGAGTCAACTCACAATCAATTAAAGAGGACTAGTTTCTAGGGCTTCACATTGATTGTGATCTGGGCTGGGATACACACATACAGGCTGTGTGTTCCTCGTTGTCTTCAGTTTGTTATGCGTTGTATCGCTTGTCGTTTTTGGTAGATAGAGACGTCTTAATATCATATTATCATGCTTGCTTCCAATCTAGAGTGATATATGCAATTTCTTTCTGGGGAGCTGATTCGAAGCAGCAGTTAATTTTCCGTATTCAAAAACGTGCTCTACGTAATGTCACAGGTGATTTCTCTAGAACCTTATTCAGGGAAATCAAAATACTTACAGTGTCATGTTTATATATTTTACAGATATTATATACTGTTAAAGAAAATATTGATAAACTTCCACGCAATAACTTTAATCATTCATACCCCACCAGACATGGCATTGACCTATGAATACTTAGCCATAGGATGGTATTATATGAAAATAACCCCACTTGCGCCGGTATTCACTTATATAATAGGCTTCCCAATAATATTAAGGAAATAAGTTATATTAGAACTTACAAATACAAACTAAAAGAGTACCTCGTTCTCAATAGCTTTTATAGTATTGACGAATACATGACTTTGTGATATATGTTTCACGGTGCTGATACCGATATCTCTTTATGCCATAAAATTATAAATTAAGTTCTATTTTATTTTAATCTATTTTTATTATATACATTTTTTAACTATTAAGTATTTTACAATTATATTATAGTTTTATCTGTATTTTATATTTTTGTATTGTACACGACTCTGTCTTATATTCATGATCAAAGGGGACCAAATATATATTATTATTATTATTATTACTATTATTTATCTCAGGTAAGTAACATGGGTTCACCTAATTAATAACAATTACGTTTTTTCACGCTTTCTTAACTTCCTACGTTGATAACCGAAATCAGGCAGTGTTGTGGAATGACCCAACTGTCTAGTGAGAGACGAGTTACATGAGAGGTTCCGCAAGGATCAGTGCTAGGACCACTACTGCTTTTATTGTACATTAACGATTTGCCGAAATCTATAAAAAAGTCTGTCTGTTTGCAGACGATATATCTACCTTGTGATTTAAAGTAAACTACAAGAAGGCGCAAAAAAATAATACTTACCTTCAAAATAACACCTCAAAGCGTCAGTGTATCCTTATTGTGTGTCGCGTTGTCCGAAAATTAGAAATATCACGTCCACATTGAACAACTGTGTGGCAAACTATCATCCTCGATTTGCGCCATCGACCCCTCGTGGAGATAGCAACTCTAGAAATTGCCAAAAGCGCATTCTTTTCATTGTTTCGTTCGAGGGCAATATACACAATCCTGCTGTGCAACCTCAAACTTCAAACTTTGCCTTTAGATATTGCGCAGCTATCCACTAGACCAAGCGACTTGTTTGGTACTACAATTAACTGATGCTATATGAGTGAGGCAACCAGAGCACAAATAGAGTTTATTTTTCATTTTTTTATCACTATAATTATCTAAATTACGAATGTAAACGCGTTTTTGTCGCTGTTCAAAAAAATATCATAATAGCTCGACCGGCTTTGTACTGACTTGGCAGTCTCTTTGTAAGACAAAGTTAGAGAGCGCTTTTTAAGAAGATCATAATCGTTCTGGAAAAGCTGGTGTCACCCCAACTCTAATTATCACTCTACATCAATTTCAGAAAAGTTTATCCACCTAGATTCTCCTTATCTATCGATCTTACGTCAAAACTATGCAGCATTGACGTTGTCGCAGTTTGCCGTCTAAATCTGCCTTATTTCCGTCATACCGTACGCCACTGTGCTTTCGCACTCCAATTCCAACCTTACGAATCGTGCGTACTAATAAATATAATAACTCGAATTGGCTGACAGAGAGAAAGATATACCGTAAAAGTCGATACTGTCTGCCCCTAGACTGGCAAACAACGAAACACGGATACCGATAATTAATTTCTCACAAGACTCGAATGACACGCGGGCAGATCCGTTATATAACACACAGAACGTAAAAATTTCTGCCGAGTGTACCGCTAATTAGAAATGAGTCGTTAAAAATCAAGAGAGATGGCCGGACGCGAAGGGGGCTTACACCCGTTCGTTGGAATCGTGAGCGAGACAGAATGTTATAAATACATACAGTGTGTTCATTGATTCTCTGCGAGGGAACTGAGATCGCTTAGAAATGGCGAATATAATAGGGTGAACAAATTTACTAATGGCTCTAGTAGATAGAATAGCAAAAGACAAACAATAACACTGAAGCAAAAGAATAATAACGACTGGATCACAGACGAAATAAGAATAATATCTGGCATTAAATGACAGCTATATGAAGGTGTAATAAACGGAAGAGTTAGCAGTATATCTTACAATTCTTATTGTAATAGAATTAACAATGTAATCCAAGGAACTGCAACAAAAAATATGCTGAAATGATAGAGAGGTCCAATTATAAAAACAAAACAACTTGGTAGTAGGTAAACAAATTACAGGGAATAAAATCTAAACCAGCATTCACTCTAACCAGTTTAGAGAATATACATGAAAGTCGTGAAGATATTCTGAAGAACATAAATAAATACTTCATACATATATGCGACTATCTTTAAAAGGCCGATTAATTGCCCTTACAATATATAAGGCAAATTACAAAGACATTTCCTGTATTTTGGTGGACGAAGCTGAGGTAAAAACTACAATACAATAAGTCTTAGTGACTCCAAAGCTAGAACCAGACGAAATACCAACATCCTTATCGAAAAAATGTTGTGATAATTTGGTAAATCCATTAATACATTTAATATATACCAGGGTCAATCGAAAGCCCAAGAGGAAGAGCAATTAAGACGTCAAGAGCGCCATTGATTATGTTTTTACTCGATTTTTGTAATTATTTACTGACTGATTATAGTGCTGTAAGTGGTAATTTGGTTTGTAATTGATAATGAGCAGTAAACATTTGTCGATAGATTCTCAACAACCACCTAAACTTGATGGTAAACTTAGGCTGTACTCAATGGAGTATTGTCCCTATGCTCATAGAGCACGATTAGTTTTGCGAGCCAAAAATATTGATTATGATATAGTAAATATAAATTTAATACATAAACCTGAGTGGTATATGAATGCGCATCCTGAAGGAAAGATACCTGCTTTGGACACTGGTTCACAAATAATTGTTGAAAGTTTGGATATATGTGATTTTCTCGAAAATGAGTATCCAAACCCATCTTTATACCCTGCAGAACCATTAGCTGTTGAACAGGATAAAAATTTGATTCAAAAGATTGGCCCATTGACATCTGTATTTACAAAAATAATTTTAGGACAGGAGAAAAAGAGCACGGAGGATTGGAAAAATGAATTATTACCACACTTGGATATCTTTGGAAAGGAATTGCAAAGACGTAATACAAAATATTTTGGTGGAGAACACCCCGGAATGGTGGATTACATGTTGTAGCCATAGCTGAACGTGCTGGAACCATAGCCATTGTTATTGGAGAGCGCTTACCTATTGGTCCAGATGAATTCGTAAAAATACGCCAGTGGAGATAATAATGAGAGAACATCATGTGGTAGATGGAATATATCATGGACCGGAAAAATTCTATAAAATTAGGTTCTTTATCACCAGACTATGATGCTTTCTAAGAAGATAGTGGCTTCCTAATAAACGACTGGAAGATTCCCACAAGAATTAAAATTGTCTATATCAAAGCCAATTTATAAGAAAGGTGGAAATTAGATCAGACTGGGGGATGTATTGCGTGGAGTTCCTCATGGCTCCATCCATGGTCCCCTTTTATTTTTATTATATATAAATGACTTACCTCATGCTGTCGACAGTTGCATATTTTTTTTTTAAAATGATCTTTGGATCCTCCTTAATACGTCGGGCAAATAAAATTTGAAATTAAGGTTGACGAACGATGTCAAAATAAATAAAGTATACGGTGGCGCATGCATTTAGTTGGGATCATTTCGAATGTTAAAAACATCGTCATTTTGTAAAAATATTGTGTGTTCCACTCTTTGCAATGCTGTGTGTAGTGATTTTATTCATAGAACGCAATTGCATTTCATTTGGAATTAATTTGACCGAAGAAAAATCTATTGCTAACTTCACATAGGTGAATATCTATTAGTCTTACAAACGTAGATATACCTATTTGTACATAGACACATGTATTATTCTAATATGTAGTGAGTTAAATTAAAGTAGTTGTAAACGTAATAAGCGCATTTTAGAAAAGAATCACACCCCACCAATGGCCCCGTATCACAATATCAACACCCTGTATAGCAAAATCTGAAAATAATTTCTTTAATAGATCATAGTCGGCTATCATATATATTATATACAGGGTGATTTGAAACATCGTTTAAAGATTTTAAGGGCATATAGTACGATCGAAAATAAGGTTAAAAGTCATAATAAACATATGTCCACAAATTAACTGTTTACGAGATAACAGCGATTTTATCGCAATTGCAGAATAAGTTTGCTTTAGCGGTTTTTCTTAAGATGTTATTGCATTTTAACATGAAATAGATTATAACCAAAGAAGATGTTCAAAATGACGTCCTTCCATTTCGACACAGGATCTACATGTGCTTTCAAAAGAAGCGCGCACTCTTTCAAAAAACAAGGGTTTTTCTCGTATTATTTGGCAACAGTGTTCTATTCGTTGGCGCAACTCTGAAGATCGTTTACCGTGTTGCGTATACTAAACTTTTCAAATACCCCAGATACTAAAGTCCAACGGGTTTAGATCGGAGACCTTGGAGACCAAGCAATGGACCTGCTCGCCCTATCCATCTCCTAGGAAATTCATTGTTAAGATGTTCCCTAACAGCATGCGTAAAGTGCGGTGGAGCTCCATCTTGCACAAACCAGAGGTTCAGTCTTAGATTTATTGGCAAATCTTCAGGTAAAGTGTTTTCCAAGAACTCGAGGTATGCAGGACCTGTTAAGCGTTGTGGCAAAACAATCGATCCTAACAACCGTTCCCCTATCATGCTTAACCAGATGTTTAGAGAGAAACGTTGCTGGTGCCTGGCTTCAACGGTAGCATGAGGATTCTCGTCACACCAAACGTGATTGTTGCGGAAATTAAATATTCCATTTTTAGTAAAACCAGTTTCATCAGTGAAAAGGATGTTATCAACGAAATCTGGCCGATTAGCAGTTGTTCGCAAAAACCACTCACAGAAAGCCCTTCTCGCTTGATAATTCGGAGCAGTAAGGGCTTGTACCCATTGGATATGGTAGGGGTGTAGGAGTTGCTCATGCAGAGTTCTCCAAACAAGATTGCTGCTTACACTCACTTGAGTCGAAATTCCTCTAACACTAGTTTCGGGATTTTCATTAATAATATTCAAAATTCGATCTTCTATCTGTGAAGTACATGCTATTCTCTGCCGTCCAGTATCAGAAGGCCGCTTCTCAAACGAACCAGTTTCTCTTAGTCGTTGAAATACCGTCTAGAACATCACATGCGAAAGCAGTTGGCGATCAGGAAACGTTTCAGCATAGAAGCGATGTGCTTGTAAAGAATTCTCATTAGCACGACTGTACATGATAACCATATCGCTCATTTCAGCATTAGAATACGCAACCATTGTAATTGCTACAAATTGCACAAAACGTCAAATTAAACTGTCATAAAACAATAGCTGATAAGCACTTGTTTACTGGGATATGTTATACCCATGTACTACTAGGAACACTCGCTGTTATCTCGTAAACGGTTGATTTGTGAACATATGTTTATTATGACTTTTAACCTTATTTTCGATCGTACTACATGCCCTTAAAATCTTTAAACGATGTTTCAAAACATCCTGTATACTGTAAGTTTTAAAATCATATTCCTACAAGAAGTTTAGTTAAAAAAATTCTAATGACTCTGTTCGGTGGGACACTCTGTATATAGAAATCTTTGTAAATAAGTATAAGTATTGGTATTTAAAAGGAAAGTTTGTACGAATTACCATGTATATTCTACGTCGAAGAACATAGAATCCATGTTGAAATATTCGTGAGTTTATGGTTTACCTCGACCTGTATGCCAACAAATCCAATGAATTTTACGCCTAGTGTCTGTATAGGGACGTCACTCGAACACGACGTTATGACGTAACGAAAAAGGAGACGGCACCTAATTAACCGGTTAATTTTATAGCGTCGTAAAGTGCTCATAGTAAAAAAAAAAATGGACGTACGCGACCGCTGTCGATTAAATATTGCCGGCATAAAATGGGATTTACTACTAATTAATTGGCGTTTAAATTATATTTATTTATAATCTTCTGGTTACGGCAATCTCGGCCGCAATTAAATAATTTGACGTTCCAATAGAATGCCGACGATGCGGAACAATTTTTCGAATGCATTCGATGCGCAACACTCATAAATACCCTCAGGAAACATCAGATTTTGGATTATTTTCTTTACAACTGATGTAGTTTGAAAAAGCAGACACTTTTTGTCGAGAGGCTAACCACTCTTGGAATTAGTTCTACACGTTCTTTGAATTACACAATTTTTAAGGGAATTACTAACGATTGCAATGGAATTACTGGAATTATCTTTGGAATTAGAGTAACTAATCGGAATTAATGGCATTAGATAGGAATTACTGTATGATTTTGGAATTAAGGAAAGAATTGGCTGGTTGACTGAGAACTCTGCAAAACCACTTTAACTACAAATACATACACGTATGTATGTATGTAAGTAAAAGGGTGGTGTTACACTGCGACCTAAAAGATCTATTGTGTCCCCTATTCTTGCTGCTTTACAGCTGGCCTTCCAGTCCTATTCCTTTTAGAAAGTGTAGGATGTCAGAGAGGCCCAGTCTAGGTAAGTCTCCCTCTTCGATTTCACATGCTCCCAGGTGAAATGCCCTCGAGTTGCACAGTGCTACGCAGTTTGAGAGGAGATGGATGGGTGTTTCATCCTGTTCCCCACAGACTCTGCATTCAGGATCTTTTTCCAATCCAAGCTTAGTCAGGTGTCCTTTCAGTCTACAATGGCCTGAAAGTATTCCTGTTAATATGCGAACATTGTTCTTACTCAGGTTGATGCATTCTGTAAACCTCTTCTGGTTATAAGTTCCCAGAAGAATTTACTTTGCCTCATTCCCTGGAGATTTTCCAGTAACTGGATTTTCTCTGCTCCATTTCTATTTTTAGTTTCTTCAGTATTGTACTGCTACTTAACCCGCAAAAGGGTTCAGGCCCTACGAAAGGCATTCCAGCCCCTTTTTTTCGCGAGGTTATCCGTTATTTCGTTTCCTTCCACTCCTGTGTGACCCGGAACCCACAGGAGGGTTACTTTATTTCTTTTGCCTAGCTCATTTAGTTTCCCTAGGCATTCCCAGACCATCTTGGAGCTGATTTCATATGAGCTCAGCGCCTTGATGGCTGCTTGACTATCAGACATGATGATAATCTCCTGCTTCCGATAGTTCCTATCCATATTGAACTGAACACATCTTCCAATAGCGTGTATTTCCGCCTGAAATATACTTGGTATTTTCCAAGCTTTCGAAATATGTAGTTTCAAGCTTCATAGTATTCTACCATATATTCCTATTCCAGTTCCTTCTGCCGTTTTGGAGCCATCAGTATACCATTTGATGG
Organism: Protaetia brevitarsis; assembly: GCA_004143645.1. NCBI lineage: Eukaryota > Metazoa > Arthropoda > Insecta > Coleoptera > Scarabaeidae > Protaetia > Protaetia brevitarsis. Next base: position 132,835 of record RXPK01000638.1, read on the forward strand.
CATTTCTATTCAAGTTCAAGATGGTGTTATGATCCCACTCGCTCCTGTTACTTAGCTTTGTGGTGAATTCCTTCACAAAGCTAAATTTTTTTAACATATCATCCCGGGGCATATCCCAGGTTTGATCACCGTCGGGAGATTGAGGCCTATGCCTAATCATTCCTTTCTTCACCATTCTTAGTGCGGTTCTTTTCGCCACGCCCTCTATTACAATGTGGAGGGGGCAAGATGCAATACTACTTCGATGGCTGCTGTTGGGCAGGTTCTCATAACCCCCGTTATGCATACACATGCTAATCTTTGCACTTTCGAGAGATTAATTCTCGTGGTGGCCAGATTAGTTCTTTTGCTCCATGCTACTGATGCATAGGTGATGATTGGTCTCACTATCGCTGTATACATCCAAAGCAGTATTTTTGGGTTGCATCCCCAATTTTTCCCTGCAAAGTTTCTGCAGACCATCAGAGCTCTTTTGGCCTTATTGGTTACTTCGACTTCATGTTTGTTCCATAGAAGTTTATTGTCTAGGGTAAGGCCTAGATATTTAACTTCCGCTCTCCAGTCAATATTTGCCCATCCAGTTTTATGTTCTAGATTGGATTTTCTTTTCCGGTAAATGCTACTAGGGTGTTTAGTGGGTTAACATTGAGTCCCATCGATTGACACCATCTTCTCGTGAAGTTCAATCCTCTTTGAACTATGTCACAGAGGGTATTCTCAAATTTGCCTCTTGCGTATAGGACAATATCATCAGCATACCCTTGACAAGATATGCCTAGATTCGTCAGTCCGCATAAGAGTTCATCTACTATTAGGCTCCACATAAGTGGGGATGTAACTCCCCCCTGTGGGCATCCTCTTGTCGTACTAACCGAGATGGTCTTATGTCCCACCTCCGCCTCCACCGACCTGGTAGACAGTAGTTGCGACATCCATCTAGAAGTCACGCCGTCTACCCCCCTATTAATTAATGCTTTTTTGACAGACTCGTGTGGAGTGTTGTCAAAAGCACCCTCTATGTCTAGAAAGGCGCACACTACGGTTTCCTTATTCGTCAGGGCATCTTGGATTTGGTCCGTCAGCTCCACTAATGCAGTCTCAGTGGATTTGCCGTTTGATAGCGTGCTGACAGGGGTTGTAATGGCACCCGCTCCAAGATGTCTGTTCTGATATAGCTATCTACAGCCTTTTCCACCGTTTTCAAAAAGAATGATGTGAGGCTGATAGGTCTGTGGGATTTAGGGTGCGTAATGTCCTTTTTCCCTGCTTTTGGTATAAAGGTGACTTTAGCCCTTCGCCAAGTTTCTGGAATGTACCCCAACTCCAGACTACTTCGGCTTATCCGAATCATGTGAGGAAGGATTTCTTCCTGCCCTTCTGAAGTAGAACTGGAAAAATCCCGTCTACTCCCGGTGTTTTGAACGACTGAAAGTATTGATGGCCATTTTAACCGTTCGCTACTACATATGTGTCTTGCCACTGAGTAGCTTCCTTATTTGGTCTTTTATATATCTCGGAAGGATTTTCCGAGGTTCCCACTTTGCTTTCGGTTACTTTCCTAGAATTTGTAACAATTTTTATTATTTTGATTACATTACTTTTTAACATTTTTCCTTTTTTTTTTTATTTTTGAATGTTTCTTTTATTTTTTTCTAGTAATAAATTTTCTAATAATTTTTTCGATTTTTTTCTTTTTGCCCCTTTTTTCCACTTATTTTTTCCAATTTTCATTTTTTTTCGCATTTGTTTAGTTTTATTGTTTCACCATTTCTTTCAAATGTTCAGTTTTTTTAACATTCGAAGAATTTTTTCCAAATTTTGTATCCCCTTTTTAACAATTTTGAATAATTTGTTTAAATACCATTTTTCTAAAATATTTTAATCTTTCTTAAATTTATTTATTTTTCTGGGTTTTATAACAATTATTTCCAAACTTCTTTTTAACATTTTCCTATTTTTTTAAGCATTTTTGTATTTAATTTTTTTTGTAACATTTCTTTATTTTATTTCATTTCCTTTGTTTCTTTTATCTCACTTACACAACACTTTATAATGTTTATCACTTTTTTATATGTTTACTAAGCAAATTACGTTGCTAGCACTTAACTATTTTTGACAATTATACAGTAAACATTATAAATTAATGCAGTAAATAATAGGTGATTAGTTACTATAATATAAGTAAAACAAATTATAACTATGTATAATCTCTTCCACTGATTGAAAAAGATAAAAAAATAAAACATTATCCAAACGTCTTACCATTCACCTTTTGTGTTTCATTTATAAGCCAGCCACATTTCAAAGAAAATAATTTATAGAAATATAAAACTGAACATTTGGCTAATCAAATGAAATTAGTACAAGTATTTTTTTTATAAAAATGCTTGTACTAATTTCATTTGATCAATCAACACATTCTGCTTTAGCTAAACATATTTATTTTTTCATTTTAAGAGCTACATTTAATCTTTAGTTTTACTATTCAATTTATTCCACATCACGATCAGAAGGATGAAATAATATTTTATTGCTCTTTAATACCTGCTCATGAATTCATGTGACTTCATTTAAAAAAAATACACAATAAACCCGTCATTTAGACACTTTTTTTTACCGCATAAAACGTTCAACATTTATGTTTGAATATTTTGTAGCTCCTTAGACATATTAACATTCTAATTTGTCACTTTGCCTAAGAAAAACGACACTTGGAGAACGAGATACACGTATTAATAAATTCATCCTATTTATGTCCAACACAGATTATGTCGCATTAGTTTTTTGAGATATATTTACGTAGAATATATGTATTCATTGGAGAATACGACCAAATAGACTTCAGATCTTACCACATTTTGGTATGCTATGGTTATTAAACGTATGATTTACGTCTTGTTCGTGAATAGAAACATTTGTGTTGGTGGCATCTCTGGGCGGATTTGAACATGAGTATTCTGATTGTAGAATGCTCACGAATGTAGTGCGTACTACTATACACGTGTTCGAAGTATGTTTAGATAGCTTTACAAGATGTATAGTAATTTACTAGTGAGTAGGTATGTTGCATGTGGAGTTATGAGTATCACAGTTATATTTTTTGACATGTAGTAAAGTACAATCAAACACACGGATTGTAATCATTTATACTTATCAGTTATAGTTCGAACGTCCCATATAACTTTGCATTCGCGTCTATTATAACGTACTGCCTGATTTATTGCAACTAATTCTGCCGGAAAATTATTTTTTAATTAAAACTTTTGATTATATATTTCTTACCACTATTATGAACAACAAAAGCGGCTCCTCTACTACCCTCACTCTTCGGCCCACCTCTTCATTCATTTCTAAATCGCCTGATTCTAATCTAATTCCCGTTGCCGTAATCAAACTAGAGTTTGAGCTATTTCATTCGCGTCCCTACGAAATTTGAGTAATCAATCAAATGTGAATCTATAGGTAATATACCCCAAAATAAAGCACGCCGCGTTTTTTGAAATAGATGAATACGCGTTTGAGGTTCTATGCCCCGGGATGATATGTTAAAAAAATTCAGCTTTGTGAAGGAATTCATCATAAAACTCAGTAACAGGAGCGAGTGGGATTATAACACCATCTTGAACTTGATTAGAAATGCCATCAAATGGTATACTGAAGGTTCCAAAACGGCAAAGGAATATATATATAATAGGAATATATGGTCCTCGAACCACATATTTCGAAAGCTTGGGAAAATATCCAAGCATATTTCAGGCGGAAATACACGCTATTGAAAGATGTGTTCAGTTCAATATGGATAGAAATTATCGAAAGCAGGAGATTATCATCATGTCTGATAGTCAAGCAGCCATCAAGGCGCTGAGCTCATATGAAATCAGTTCCAAGATGGTCTGGGAATGCCTAGGGAAATTAAATGAGCTAGACAAAAGGAATAAAATAACCCTCCTGTGGGTTCCGGGTCACACAGGAGTGGAAGGAAACGAAATAACGATAATCTCGAAAAAAAAGGGGTTGGAATGCCTTTTGTAGGGCCTGCACCCTTTTGCGGGTTAAGTAGCAGTACAATACTGAAGAAACTAAAAATAGAAATGGAGCAGAGACAATCCAGCTACTGGGAAAATCTCCAGCGAATGAGGCAAAGTAAAATTCTTCTGGGAACTTATAACCAGAAGAGGTTTACAGAATGCATCAACCTGAGTAAGAACAACGTTCGTATATTAACAGGAATACTTTCAGGTCATTGTAGACTGAAAGGACACCTGAGTAAGCTTGGATTGGAAAAAGAATCTGAATGTAGATTTTGTAGGGAACAGGATGAAACACCCATCCACCTCCTCTCAAACTGCGTAGCACTGTGCAACTCGAGGACGTTGCACCTGGGAGCATGTGAAATCGAAGAGGGAGACTTACCTAGACTGGGGCCCTCTGACATCCTATACTTTCTGAAAGGAACAGGATTGGAAGGCCAGCTGTAAAGCAGCAAGAATAGGGGACACTACAGATCTTTTAGGTCGCAGGGTAACATCACCATTCTATTTACATACATACATTACATACATGTTGGATATGAATCGATTTTTTTGTAGAATTGAGCGATGGAAGTAATGATAAAAATCCTCGAATGTAACACAAACTTGAATCCATACCACAATCATGCATGTTTTATCCTGTTGATAAACCTCAAGTAATAAGCACAATTAATAATTTAAAGAACCCAGCTGCCGGCCGTGGGGCACGATTGTGTATCTGTGGCCATCTTAAAACATTGTTGTCAAATACTAGCTGTTCCTCAGACTCATATCATAAATCAATCCCTAATGAGAGGTGTGTTTCCTGATCAGATGAAATTATCGCTTGTTAAATCAGTACATAAGAAGGGCAAACAGTTTGAACTTGAGAATTATAGACTTATTTCTATAGTGTCAAATATTTCTAAAATATTTGGGAAAATTGTATATAAACGGATAGAAAAAATTGTGGAAAAGCATAATATTTAGAACCCCTTACCAGGGCTATATAAAAAATTGATCTACCGCACACTGTGTACTTTTATGAATATTTCTGTTGACTGAGTAAACCATCGAATGCTCCTTGAAAAACGGAAAATTTTGGGTTTCTGTGGACTGCTTCTTCAATGGATAGAATCCCATTTAATAAATAAACGCCAATCTGCAGTAGGTTATGATGAAACTAGGCGTGAGTTTAAGTCGGACTGAATGGTTGTATCTGATGGCGTGCCGCAAGGGTCAATTTTGGGCCCGTTGCTTTTCTTACTATATATTAATGATTTGGCAAATATAACTTCTGATTTAATTTTAACTTTCGCAGATGACACTACACCGGCGACTAGGCCAGCAAACAGTGATAGTTTGATTTAAATACCAGAAAATAATTTAGCGGTACTGCAGGACTGGTTTATACGTCATAATCTAGAATTAAACATGAACAACACGAAATTAATAATGTTCAATAAGAACTCAGAACATCTTAGTGTAAAACATAGTGATATAAATCTTACCTGTGCTCCGATGCGACGCTGTTCCTTGGGATGTAGGCTTGATTTCGATCTGTCTTGAACACGTATCGCGCAAATTGAGCAGTGCTTGTTACGCCCTAAAAGCAGTTGCACAAAATGTGAGCATTGAATCTGGTCTTTCAGTGTATTATGCCAATGTATACTCTCACTTGAGATATGGAATCATATTTTCGGGAAATTCCACCGACGTTGGAAGAGTCTTCATCCTGCAGAAAGTGTACATATGAGCAATTTTCGGAATAGGGAGATATGATACATGTAAAGACATTTTTAGAGATTTTAGTATACTTACCGTTCCGGCCATTTATAGACTTGTGTGTGAATCGTTTGTAAAAAGCAATTATAATGACTTTTTTTAAAAAAAAATTGAACTAACACATATCTACTCTACCTCAATTGACAGTGCTATTATTAGGAGGCCATAGTCATGCATACGGACTCGCTAAAACGGCAAGTGATCCTTCTTGCCCTATCCTGTCATTGGTTTAACAACACAAACATGATTGTGATTTGGTCAATAATAAGAATGTATTAGCGAACCATTTTCTAGAGATGGCCACAAATTTGATTTTGATAATGTTTGATAATGCCTGTGTTAGACAGAGGTTGAATATAAGAGAAATTTCTCCCTTGCGGTGGTCTATATTAACAGGGATGCTAATGTTGTCCTTTATAGAATTGATAGTAGCAACATTAGCTCCAATTATACTTTTCTTCTTCAGATACACATCGAGATAAACACCTTCACTCTTATTCGGCTTTAATTTCGATGTTCCATTGATTTTTCATTTTTCTTTCTTGTTTGTCAAAATATTTTACATTATGTAATGACACTATATAACATGTTTTTTGTCCTGGAGTAGTGAGTGTTATTTCCAACTTCGTTATGCTTCAAAACAATATAAAAATACTTTTATTACCCACTAATTTTGCTTTTGTGACTAGGACAACGAAAATTTAAAATATAGCCACACATGTAATCGATATCGTATATCCACTTAAGTATGAGACAAATGGGAATTTTTTTTATTGTTGAATGTACAAAAAAAAAAGTTATATGAAATAAACGTTGGTGCTTCTTTAGAAACATATTATTTTATGTTCAAACTTATTTAAAATGTGTGGTTCTGCTATAAATTAAGAAAAAAAGAAATTGTCTTGAGAATAAAACACCCTTATTTTTAAAAACATAAAAAGCTCTATTAGAAAAAAGTGCTTTAAATCCCTAAATGTGCCAAAAGACAAAATTTCGAAGTAGTAATCAAAGAAATTGAATAATTTTACAAAATTATTCAAGATGAGTGAAAAACAATTTCTACTTGAAAATTTGTATTTTAGCATGTTTAGGAATTTGAAGTACTTTTTTTTTCTAGTGGAGCTTTTTGATATCTTTAAAAATAAGGGTGGTTTATTCTCAAAACAAATCTTTTTTTTTTTCTTAATTATAGCAAAATCGAGCATCCTAAAGTAATTTTAAACAACAAATAATTAGTTTCGAAAGAACGATGACCTCCCACTCATACTTATCACAGTTCAAAACTGTCAGTAAGGTCTTGATGTTAAAGTAATCATCTTTGAGGTGCCCTGAATGAACCAGGAGAAGAAATGAGTACTTATTAGCATTACGCAGCAGCGCTGCTTTGAGGCTCCTTGAAGAGCTGTCAATGAAGAAGCGCCACTCATTCGGATTACAAGCGATCCCAATTGCCTCAAATAGACCAGTCACATTGTAGCAAAAGCAGAGCCCATCTTGATAGGTGAAGAAGCTAGAAAAGGTTTGGTGACGCTTTTTCTGACCTACAAAGCTCAAAAGCTTGGCATTGGGTCTGGAGAGTTCAAGATCTCTAACTAAGTCGTGGATGTCTTTATAGTTGGGGTAGTATGCCCTCTCCCTCATCATTTCCACATATGAAATCGTTATTTGGTTCTATAATATTTTCTTCACACTCCGACTTGCTCTTATTAATTGAAGATGTCTGATCTATCTCAGGGGGAGTAGGAATTGGAAGCTGAGGGCTGTATAATACTGCGGCCATCGATGGGCGGGTGCATTTTTGCCAGGACGATTTTTGGAAGTCCACAATGCACAATGCACAATGCTATTTTCAAAAAAAAAAAAACACGAAAACTAAAACCGAAGATGCAGGTTCCTGTTACTTTGACAGAGGTATTTATTGTAATTTCTATCGTGAATGAATTCACCCCCGTCACTGATGACTATGTACTTCTTTGGTTTCGCTTGTAAATTTAAAAATGTCACTGTCTTTTGGCCAGAAAAGCAAAGTTTGTGGAAAATAATGACGTTTTTATACTTCTCCGACATAAGAAAATAGGAAATGACAGTTACAACCCAAAGACAAAACAATTAATAGGAATTGTTACATAGTGTAATAACTAAATAGAAAAATTAAATAATTATAAGCGATAACCATCGGAAGCAATTTATTCACTCAGACTCGCCCAAAAAAAAAAGATATAATCCAGTTAATTATATTTTATTTAACTAAACGGTTCCGTAATAGATTAGAATGGCAGGGCTCTGTAGAGTACGCACTGGTGTTAATGGATAGGGACTTCAGCTTGGGCTACCCTTAGCCCCTTGCTCATCTCATAATCTCGACAAAATCAATAACACCCCCAGCGGCAGGTTGGTACGCGTTTGGAAACACTTAATATAAATTTGGGGTCATAAAATCGACAATGCAACTGCAAATCATCCCATCGGAAACAAATGAAATCGTAGTCACTTCTGGAAAATTGCGTCTCCCGGCGAGTTCTGCCCTCACGTCATCGTACGCGTCAACGGAGAGGGAGGACGGCCACGCTAGAGCGAGACAAACGTTGCGATTAGAGGCCGCGTACAGTTGACATGCTGATAAGTACGGATATCCCAGTTTTGCGGGATGTAGGCGCGGGGGGGTGGATATGCTGGAAGGGTAGTGAGTAAGTACTGTACGTCGTAGGCCGCTATAGCGTCGCTGCGTAGGTTACATACCGCCGAGAAGGGGATGCGGTGGGGTAGGGAGCCCAGGCAAGGGTGGACACCCCTAAATCATCTGCTCGTCACCCGCCAAGCAGCTGGCAGCATTGCTACTACAGTCTGGTGACGCATACGCCGCAGAGTAGGTAATGTAATGTTATACAGGGCGGTCAATAATTACGTAGTGCTAACTTTAATTTTCTTTTTTTTTTCTAACGTCGTCCAAGTCTTAGCGGTTATGTTGAGGTTTCTAGAATAAATATAGGGATGTGTATAGTAATGATGTAAGTTTATAATCTTACTACGTAAATGTCCAAGGAAGTCTTTCACATTTAGGAACTGAACAAACGTAGGAACTACCACACACGTTTACAGAAACACAAAAATACAATAAACTTAAATAAATTAAGCCTAAGCTTGCTACATTCCAACTTGTGTGGGAATTGCATTGTAATTATCAATTTTACAGTCTTAACACATTACACGCATAAAAAATTAATTTATTTATTAAAAAAAAAAGTGCAAACTTAGGCAGTTCCAGTAAATACTAACCATAGATGGCCAGATGCTAATTTTTTTAGAGCCCAATATAGTTTTGCACCTGGTATAAGTACCTAAATACCGTCATTTCGGGTGACATGATAACACTTTTGACATATTTTCAACTGTAGAATTTTAAATAAATGAGTGAAGGACAAATAAAATATTGGAAAAGCGACCTATGGACTCAAGGTATCTATCCTCAAAAGATGGAGTACCAGTGGCAGCCCATCCCCGAGAAAAAAAATATGAACCCCTCTGTTTCAAGCCACCCGCAATTCGGGTGACTTGAAACTATCCTTCAAATCACGTTTAATCATCACGTGACCCTTCATAAAGACTGTCTTGAAACAAAAAAAAAACAGTTTTAAAAAAGTAACAATTTATATATGATTCATATTATATATGAAAAACAGTAAAAAAAATATAAAAATTCACATTAATTTATTTTAATTAATTATATTTAAATTTGAATAAAACAAAAAAAAAACAATTCTTTTTACAAAAATAGACACATCTACATATTATACAGATAGGTATAGGTAATAACATCTCAGACGGCATGTTTCAAGTCACCCTACAAATGTCACAAAAAAATGAAAGGGGTAGATTCACCCTTACATGCAAGAATTTTGAGGTTATGTTTGGAATTATCTGTAGCCCAATAATTGGGGATTGTAAGAAAAAATATTTGAGCAAATTCAAAAACTATTTTAAATACTGTACAAATGAAAGTATTCAGCCTTCAAAAAAACAACATTTTACTTACCCAAATTTCTGATTTTTTTTTTACCAAACGACAACATTTACTATAACGTTTTGATGACATAGTTATATTACGAATACCTGTAATCAGGATACACAGTTTTCTGAACTTATACTTCCCACCAACAGAAGGTAGTCCACCATTAAATGAAAAATGTCACTTTTGTGTCAAGTCACCCTGCAGTTTCAAGTCACCCGAAATGGCGGTACGCAACTAGCTTACAGGTGTGCAATAGCGTAGTGCTAAAGCGCCTGTGTAATCCGTGTGCGGATCTGAATCTAGCATCAGAAGGTTTTTTACAAATTAAATATTGTAACAACGTTTTCTTTGGTTAGTGTTTACTTTATTTGTTTAAATGATCTTTTGCGCGGTTATTTACGGACAACTTTTTGCTTAAATGTTGCTTATTATTTTAAAACTGCGGAGATTACGCATCGTGTCACGCCCGGGTAGTGACTACGATCGGCAATCGAACGGAAACTGGAGAGTTGCGTCGTACCACACCCGAGCGGCGACTACCAATTACAAACAAATATGAGACAGAGGATTACGCTCTGTGATGCCCGAGGGGCGACTGCAGTCTATAATCGAGCGAAGGGTGCGGGGTTGCATCGTGCCACACCCGAAGGGCGACTGCAAACTATAATCAGATAGAGGTGGAAAAATTAACGTCGTGTCACACCTTAAGGGCGATTACGATCTATAGTCCTGGTCAGGAAAGAGGATCGGGTACCGGCGGGTCTGTCACGATCGTGGTAAATACATGACTTATATAGACACGCGGCGCAGGTGGGGGTTGAAGCGTGCGTGGAATGGATATGCAGTGCGTGGGGACGTGGTACACTGAGAATCGAAGCTGAAATGACACAAACAAAAAGAAATTAGTGAATAACGTGGCTGTAACATTACCGAAAGTAAGGGAAAATTGAATCTAGATAACTGAAGATTTATATTAAAATAAATTACTAACTTAAAATATATTAAAACGGATTATCTCGTGTAACGGCACGTTACAATATTACAATGATAAAGAAGATACAGAAGGTTTAAAGTTCAATTTAGACAGGCTGTTGATAATATTATGTAAATTGCAATAGATAATATTATGATTACTGTTAATTTCTTCCGTTAAGGCAAACAATAAGAGGTTATTATACAACCATTTCTTTTAAAATATGAATAATCTATAACATGTTAATATATTTCCGTTTTTTTTTTTGCTTTCATGAAAGTAGGATTACAATTAACTTATTTCAATTAATTGTCAACATTACATATAGGTGTGGATGATATTTCATTTTCATTCGATATGAACGTTGAAAATTCACTACACTAAGCACTATTCCAAATTATAGGTATTTGGTTTCCACGAAATATCCCAGATAACTAACCCCATCCTGAAGTGGATCTCACTTTTAAAGGAAATACAAGTATAATCTCTTATTGTTTATTTTAACGGAATAAATTAGCGGTAATTAATCATTATCCAATGTAATCAGGTACAATAAATTAAATGTTACCAATTATTGATATTTACTTTCACATATACCTATTTAGATAACATTACCAGCAGCCTGTGTAAATTAAACCTTATTTTCTACCTACATTATCATTGTAATATTTAATTAAAAAAAAATAAAGCATAAAAAACACTCCGCTGCCAGATTTGAACCCAGGAACGCGAATTATACGCCAGACGATTTATCATTATGCTGTTACGGACTTGTAAGCGAATTGCGTTAGGTACTTAGGAGAAATAAAACTAAAAAAGGCAAATATAAATAAAAGGGGTACCACAAGGTTCCATTTTAGGACCCCTACTCTTACTGCTGTATATGAGTAATCTCCCAGAAAATATTGTCAATGACACAGACGATACTTCAGTATTGACGAAAGACACTACACACGAAGTTGTTATGAAACAAACAGAAGCGGCTCTGGCAGAGGCTAATGAGTGGTTCATAAGTAATGAGTTGTACCTAAATCAAAAGAAAACTCAAACACTTATACTTACTACCAAATAATTTTCGGTACAAACAGAGAAATAGGGTATGCCCTTTTGGGCCTTCGTATATCCAATAATTTAAGCTATAAGTATCACACAGGTGACATCACAACAAAAATAGCAACAGCCATATAGCTACACCTGAAGCAGCAAGAATAGCATTCTTTCCCTTATTCCAGTTAAGATACAACGTATGGGTTATTACTGTGGAGGCATACGTTGGACGCTGGGCTGCTATTCAGCAAACAAAAGCAGGCTTTTAGAATTTTGTGCGGTGTGAGTTATCATGTATCTTGTAAAGATCTATTAAAAAAATCCAAAATACTTACCTTACTATCCAACTACAAATAAACATGTTTGGAATATATACATACATAAATATGAACACAAGTACAACACACACAGTGACCACCACCATGCATCAATCCCCAACTGAAAGAAAACTATGTAATTTCTTACCAACGTATAAATAGAGCCAGATGTGCAGCACTATTTTTGACTAAAATTTTATAAGCATCTACAAAAAAAAAAACCTAAAGATTTGACAGGCTGATAATTTGAAATCAAAACGAAAGAACAATTGATTGATAATAAGGCAATATATTTTTTCTGACGAGAATTTTAGTACGAACTTTTAAGATTTTGTATAGTCTATCAAATTTAATGGTTTTACATATTTATTGGTTTGCATATCAATATTTATTTACTTATTAGTTACTTACTGTTGTAAGCTACTGACTATGTCAATGCCAGTAGAGGTGAAAGATAGTAAATGATTTTGATTAAACTTCTCTTGAAAGTTACACTGAAAGTTTTTGCTACGTTATGGAAGATGTATTAATTAATTCAAAGTTATGGAACTATTTAATAATATTTATAGTGACTTTCGCATTCCTGCTACTCGCAAATGTTACTTGGAGGTATTTTTTATTACTTCTTCACTGTTCCAATAGAACTATTCTGTCCTCGTTCACGAGCATTACCAGAACAGTCAAAATCTTTCTCAAATGTTGTAATGCATTCGCGCTAGAAATTTCGATTAGGCATGAAGCATTCCACAGCAGTTTAACTACCTAAGGTAATCTCCTATATATACAGGTAGCGCTATCTGCTGGCACAGTAGAAAATTTAATTTAAACAAGCGCTCATAATATTTCACCATAAATGTTGATACAAATTCATAAAGTTCATTTAAAAAAAAAATTAAGGTAATTAAAGTTCCCAATTTATTGGTCATGTACTGTAGTTATATTTGATACTTTTAAAGTGGCAGCTGTTGTATTTTTACCTTCTTAACGATTTATTTTGAAAGTTTAAGGTTGCCAAACTATAAATGCAAAATATTCAGATACGCCCCCAATTGCAGCATCCATGTTTATTTCATTATCGAAGGCATTGTATGAGCAGGATTGTCGACACATATGGAGTCTTGTTGGCTCGTGTGCGTAAATACGACTCCGTAGCGTTCGCGGAGAGGACTCCCTGTTCTATTTGGCGCCCGATAAAATTAGATCAGGTCGCGAGGCGTATTAACGGAAATTGTTATTGATTAATTGAAATCGGGATCGCTTAAAAATTTTCGAGGAAGGGGCCAAACCAATAAAGGAAATACTTACAAGGAGTGGGAAACTATTAAAGAGAAAAGAAGGGTTGTTAGATGAGAGGTGGTAGATAAAGTGACAATATAATGCTATAATAAATAAGTCGATCGCAAGAGTAGCTTACAAATTTAACCGAAAAAAAAAAAATCATTAATGTGAAGCGGTGTGTCTACTTTCCCAGGGTTAATTTACCGCAACAGATGCGATTGTAGAATGGAAATTAGGTTTGTTTAATTGTTCCCCATAACAATAAATTAATATTAGCTTGTGCAGTTTTCTATCCTACGCTTGAAACATAGATGGCGTTGCAAAATAAAATTTGTAAAACATGTGTTTGACAAGCGGTAAAAGAGGTTATGTTGGCTAGTATTTATTTGACAAGATGTAAAATAGATTAAATAAATTGCTCTACAAGTAGCTAACTAATGTGAGAAAGTTAGGGTTGTAATTTAATTAGTCAAAAAAGGAGCATTTATCACAGACCACCTCAGTGATTTTGAAGGCATCCCTTAAGTATTAAAAATTCCTAAAATAACTAAAACTAATGGCGGTTGATATAAATCTAACCCCAAATTAACGTATAATGAACATAACTTATAAAAATCTTATTTCTGGTTAATATTGAATTGAAACTAATTAATTATTTTCTTTTTTAGGTTGCATATACTTGATGGATTACTAACTTGACTGCGAGCAGGTACACACTCTAAGCGAACGGGCCGGTAGTTCTCTGGGTACAGGTTAGACTTTCGGTTCGACGAGCTTCCGGGTCGGGCAATAGTATGGAATGGTATTCTGGCCGGGATTCTTCGTAGGAAATGTTATAGGAAATTCTCGACAATTAACATGTCAGAGTAAGGATTTTAATTATCCAGGAGCAATATCGATAATTTTTTAGGTAAACACTTCGTGGAACTTTGATATTTTTGATAGTGTGGAATAAAAATCGTTATAAAAGTTCAATATCAACCGTCATCTTTCGAGGCCACAGGCAGAATGAGGATTTAAACTAAATTACCAGTAATCAGCCTTCGATTGTTATCGCTATCAGGCAAGCCAACATGAAATTTGAATAGATAGCAGTAACTGACATTAAGATACCGTTATTTACTCTAGTTTGAGGGAAATACCGTAAAAGTTACCAAATAGACATCCCGAAGAATGAAAAAATCTCCCCGAGCAAAATATATATAAATACATAAAAATATACCAGGTAAGCTTGAATTAACATAGAAAATAAGGTTTACATTATAATTAAAGCATGGCCCATTTTTATAGTCATTCTTAACAAATTTAAAATTTACCTGTAAAGTAGGTAACCGAGTACGTGCTTCAACTTTGAATTACTTGTTCATTTAGCTTTGAAACCTGTTTTAAATTATTTGTAAAATATTTATATGAAAATTGAGATAATTGTTCTTGGTTATTTAGAATGTATAACGTCGATAACGAAAAGTTGAAACATACATAGAGTTGTCTAAAAGGCAAGAACTTGTTTTTTCACACTCACCATACAAGTTAATAATCAATAATTCTGGCATCTTTTAAGGCATACTGAAGGTTTATCAAATTAATCACTATTTTCTAATTGAAGTGTTCTAAATAAAAAACAAACGTATTTATTATCATTTTATATGAATAAGCCAATAAAAATGAAAAATACTCATTTTTAAGTCTAGCCTTGGCTGGTGCCAGGTACAATCCTATGGCTTTTTTCATATCTTCGGTAGTGGCGCTCTCATGGCGTTTCCTTGTGGCCTCTAAAACAATGCCAATTGTATTAGATCATACCATAAATAAAACATCGCACAACATTATCAACACCTACTAATACATTTGGAGCATTTACAATAATTGGAGTGGTAGCTACATTCTAATACTTACGATACTTATTTTTACTTTATTTCATAATATTTGAAAACATTCTACGTACAAACAATAAAACAACACAACGTATTCTAACCTCTATTTGAGGTTATGACGTTATCTACCGAGATGAATCTCTTAAGCAAATCAACTAGCAATTTATTGGTAGATGCAGTACATATATGACGCATAAAATTCCTACAATTATATTATTAAACGATTTCTGTACATAGCGATATTGAGCATTCCAATTATCTTATAAATGCCATGACATGTTCAAAGTTTTGCTTACCTCGTAGTCACCACAAAAAACTAAAACACACCCCGCAACAATTAATTACACAGTTAACCCTAATCTGCCCTAATCGTATACTATTATAAACTATAACATGTAACGGACAAACGAATGAAAACGTTGATGATACGCACGTGCGCGTATGCATTCTATGTACCTAATCCATACACGCATAAACAATACTAAACCATATAACACCGGCACCGTAATGAATAGAGGTGTTGTGTTGACGTTCGCAACTTACAAATATTACAAATAATATAATACAAAACGCAGATATATTAATAGAAAAGTTACAGCGCTCAACTTAGATACTAATTAAATCATAAAAGATATATATTATCTAATTTAATCTTTAAACTATCATTTTAAATAGGTACATACCTACTTAATATGTATGCATATTTTACCCATTTTATATTATTCGTCCTACGCACTAAATGTACAAAAGCAAAAATTCAATGTTTTTTTTTTTATATGAAATAAATATTTACAGAAATACAAAGCAAAATATTCTTGCAGAGTTATGAAAAATATATTGAGAAAACATTTGCAATAAAATATTATTAATGCTACATAACATATATATTTTTTAAATGTTTTCCTAATATATTTTCTATAATATATTTTATGCATATTACATTAATATAACTAATATTCAAGAAAGATTTAATGGGGTATATATGGTCAAGAGAAGAAGTTTTAAAATTAAACAATTTATTTTATGTGGACGTGGAACATTACAAATGAAAATTCTGTTTTATTTCTATATGAATGCGTAATTATTTTCTTTAACTAATATTTCAACACGGTTAAAATCAATGTGACTTTCCTTAGTTGTATATATGTATTTTCAACGAAGTGATACTATTTGTATACCTGTGACATCTCAAGCAGTCTGTATAATATAAAATTTTAATATTAAGGGTGTGAATAGAGATAGTGGATACCTCGAAAAAAGTCTCCAGATGTATATCCATCAAATTAACCATTAGCCGCGCAATAATACATTCCCAATGTTTGCAGATATACATATGTTGCGCTTGTATGCACATATCTTTCAGACCCCGTTACATTGTTATATAGCGCTCAATTTGACCCTGTGACGGGGACAGCTAAACGCTCGGTCATTCGCGGTCATTGTTGCCAACATTAATTCTACTTTGCAAATAGGATAGAACGGATAACAAGGCACAGCATTCTCTCCTTTGATATCGAATACCTGCTAGACATCGCTTAATAGACATCATGATCTAGATAGCAATTGTATTACATATTACGTTCGTTCAATTTTTCTTCCGACTTCAGCCGTTGTTTGACACGAATAAGCTTCTATTTTTATTACGAAGAGATCGCTAGTATTTATACTAGTAAATGTGGAACTGTATCGCGTTAAACTTTATGAATTTACATCCCCTAGCACAAGATCAAGAAGATTTATGATTTATGATGTATTTGCAGATATTCTGCAAAATATAGAATTTGTTGCCACTATTTCCTTCTTCCTTGATACTCGATTTAACCAAAGGTACATTAAGAATTCATTGTGTAGATATCTTGACGATAAACACATCGTAGTGCAGTTATTTTAAAATTCAGATTACTTCGATGCCGGTGACACAAATAGAATAATGTCCGTATAATGCGGTGATACCAATTACCCTTGTTGTGCAAGGTTCGTCAACCTGTTCTAAATTCAGTCGAGTACGCGGTTTAGTTATGCGTCTGCTTATAAATATATTGGGTGTTGAGAAATCCGGCATTCCGAAACCGAGTTGTTAATTATATTTATGCGGATATCTTGGACTTATATATCTTTAGAGTTACGTTTTATGTCTTGGTCCATTGGCTATTTTTGGAGATGAGGAAAGTTGTTGCAACTTTGGTATATGTAAACAATGTATCTGGTGGAATTGTTAAAAGAATGAGGGTGCACAAGATGGAGGATGGAGAGATGGTTTCCGTTGAGAAAAAATAATCTACGTGGATAGTTAATAAATAAACCTAATGCAATTGCAATCAGAGCTGTTCTAAATTCACCGAAACCTATTTTATGCAAAACTATTAATTTTATTAAATAAATGGATTTATTCTAACTAAATTATGAAATAACACCAGCTCATGACATTCAATCCAAATTGAGAGATATTGAATTTTTGCGCATGGCAACGATGCCTTTAGAACAACAACAACGGATGCTGATGTAATTTATTCTGTGAGAAAGTCAGTGACCTTCTGTCAAGTTTATATGCAGGGTGTTAGCTAAACATGCAGCAAAAATTCAGTGGGGTTATTCCTTGGCCTATTCTAAGAATATTTTGTCCTATGATGATTTTTGAAAAACACCTTTGTTTCGAAGATACAGGGCGAACAAGATTTGCGACAGTAACAACATTTTATTATCAAAAAGTACACGTATAGTTGTTCAATCTATAATAAATGTTCAAAATGGCTTCCTCCAGCCTGGATACAAGCATTCAATCTTTTGGTCATTGCCTGCAGAACTTTCGAACACACCAGGGTCGTTTCTAATTGAGTTACACCCAACTATTATCCGATTTCGCAAATCCTCCAAATTCTCCACGGGAGTAGCATAAACTATTGACTTCAGAGATCCCCAGAAGAAATAATCTAGAGGGTTTAAGTCTGGGGATCGAACAAGCCATGCGTGTGGTCCACCTCGACCAATCCAGCGATCTTCGTATGTTGATGTTAAAAAATTACGGGCAACCAAACTGAAATGTGGTGGTGCACCATTTTGCATAAACTCCATTGCAATTCTTGTCGCGTATGGTACATCCTCCAGAAACTCAGGCAGCGTTGCTTCCAAAAAGTTGTGCTACACCACGCCAGTAGGTCTTCCTGGTAGAAATATCGGTCCAATTACATAGTTACCCACGATTCCAATCCAAACATTCAACGAGAACTGATGTTGAAAACGATCTTCAAATACCTCATGCGGATTTTCATCTGCCCACACATGGTTATTATGAAAATTCCTTATTGCATTTCTTGAGAAACTGGCTTCATCGGTAAAAAGAATCTGTGTCAGGGATAGAGGAATGCGAAATAATGTTAGCAAGTTAGTTGACATAATGCAATACGTGGAGGAAAATCAGCAGGTAGTAGTGCCTGAACGCGTTGAATGTGGTATGGATACAACAAATTGAATTTTTGCTTTTGTACATTTGTTGCGTAGGACGAATAATATAAAATGGGTAAAATATGCATACATATTAAGTAGGTATGTACCTATTTAAAATGATAGTTTAAAGATTAAATTAGATAATATACATTTAATATGATTTAATTAGTATCTAAGTTGAGCGCTGTAACTTTTCTATTAATATATCTGCGTTTTGTATTATATTATTTGTAATATTTGTAAGTTGCGAACGTCAACGCAACACCTCTATTCATTACGGTGCCGGTGTTATATGATTTAGTATTGTTTATGCGTCTATGGATTAGGTACACAGAATGCATACGCGCACGTGCGTATCATCAACGTTTTCATTCGTTTGTCCGTTACATGTTATAGTTTATAATAGTATACGATTAGGGCAGATTAGGGTTAACGGTGTAATTAATTGTTGCAGGGTGTGTTTTAGTTTTTGTGGTAACTACGAGGTAAGCAAAACTTTGAACATGTCATGGCATTTATAAGACAATTGGAATGCTCAATATCGCTATGTACAGAAATCGTTTAATAATATAATTGTAGGAATTTTACGCATCATATATGTCCTGCATCTACCAGATAAATTGCTAGTTGATTTGCTTAAGAGATTCATCTCGACAGATAAGCGTCATAACCTCAAATAGAGGTTAGAATACGTTGTGTTGTTTTATTGTTTGTACGTAGAATGTTTCAAATATTATGTAATAAAGTAAAAATAAGTATCGTAAGTATTAGAATGTAGCTACCACTCCAATTATTGTAAATGCTCCAAATGTATTAGTAGGTGTTGATAATATTGTACGATGTTTTATTCATGGTATGATCTAATACAATTGGCATTGTTTTAGAGACCACAAGGAAACGCCATGAGAGTGCCACTACCGAAGATATGAAAAAAGCCATAGGGTTGTACCTGGCACCAGCCAAGGCTAGACTTAAAAATGAGTATTTTTCATTTTTATTGGCTTATTCAAATAAAATGATAATAAATACGTTTGTTTTTTATTTAGAACACTTCAATTAAAAAATAGTGATTAATTTGATAAACCTTCAGTATGCCTTAAAAGATGCCAGAATTATTGATTATTAACTTGTATGGTGAGTGTGAAAAACAAGTTCTTGCCTTTTAGACAACTCTATGTACGTTTCAACTTTTCGTTATCGACGTTATACATTCTAAATAACCAAGAGCAATTTTAGTTCATTTTGACAAATTAAATAGATTGCATAAAAAATCTCAATTTTCATATAAATATTTTACAAATATTTTAGAAAAAATATAGCACTTACATTAATTTTAAAATATGGAATAAATATTTTAATTGAATATTTATCTATATTTAGAAAAAAAATATGAAAAATATATTCAAAAACCTCTCATGAAAAATATTTATAAAATATATTTTTAAAAATCTATGTAATATGTCTGGCTGTTAGGGTTCTGTTATTTTTGTTTATGTAATATGATATTTGATCAATAAACTGCCCATAAATTTTCAATACGGCTCAGATCGGATGAATACCTGGGCCAATCTAGAAGAGTTATCACCTTGTCCTGGAAATATTTTAACATTTCTTTCGGCTTGTGGCAGAAAGCAGAATCTTGTTGAAGACTTGCTGCTGCTTGGGGTTGGCATTTTTCGAATTCTTTGTACAAATGCTGTCTTAAGATCGATTAAATTTCTTGCTATTCAGCATACATTCGATTGGCACCAAACATTCAACCCGCATGTATGAAAAACATACTCAAAACATTTGCTTCACTGGATATTTCACAGTTTGATCAATATGAGATGAAATAAGTTGTTCATTTAGTCGAATTTAATCCACCGTCTCTGAACTACGAAGTGCATTTAATCTGTAAATAGGACCTTCTTTCAGTCTTTTGTAACCCAATGGAAGTATTTTCTGCCCCAGAACAGACTAATGCCCACTTTCTCCTCTTGTTTGTGGAATTCGAATTGCACAAGGAAGATGTTGATTTTAGATGACTTCATTTTGTTTTTTTTTGACAAAGCCTCGAACTTACATTGCTGTAGATTATTTTTAAACGACACAAAAAGCTATGAAAAATACCAACAATCCAAAAGTCCAAAGTTTTCAAAACTCAATCTGCTGCGTATAATACGATTTATTAGTGTCAAAATCTAGATATACGTACATTGTGTACTCAACACACGGTTTCCAGACGTATTTCCTTTGTCGAGATGAAGACCCTCAAGGCACCCTCGCCCTTCCGTGCTACACATCAATACATGGATCGGGGTGAAGCGTATGCATTATGTGTCGTCTACTTATGCTAGATGTATCTATGCGTATCTCAGTCGACCGTGTGTAAGTGTATACCGCGGTGGGCTTATTGAATTTCAATGTTTCTTACGCACACATTCGGTGGGGGAGCTTATACGGATAAAGCCGTCGCGCTTTTTCCTGTTATTACTTTAGATGTCGAACTTTTTTCTGCATTGGTTTTCCGTTCTCCTTTTTTTCTTTTCCACGGGCAATATACGGAGTACCAGTGTTGCATGTCGTTCTGAAAGTTATTGAAGGGAAGAAGGTTTCGTCGAGATATTGTTTGTTATGAATCGCATACGTCTAAGATATGTTGTGTTATATATTTATACCTGGTAATTCGGGAAATCCCGCTTGATTGGACTATGTTTCAGGACAAAATTTCCCGGGGAATTTTTCTCTTATCGGGAATTCGGGAAATCGGGATTCCCGCTAGCTTGAAATCGTAAATGTACAGGTATTTAAATGTGTCCCGTTGAGTTTTTCGTAGCTCTGAACAATCAATGTTGAAAGCTGTTTCAGAACAAGAGTTCCTGACTTTTCAACATCAATCTGGATTAAGGACGTGTTAAATATTCTTTTTTTAACATTGGAAGGGGAGAGAGGCATGGAAATGATCTTTTTTTATAATAAACTTATATTTTTTGTCACAACACCGGGACAGACGGATGCATTAAAAATGATTTAAATGATCTTTTTTTGAATCGGGAGGGATGAGAGGATATTAGAAAAAATGAGAGGGGGAAACGGATGATTTTTTTTAAACGTCTTCTTCTTTTTCCAAAACATCGAGAAAGAAGACGCATTAAAAATGTGTTGAAGTATGTTTTTGAACTGGAAGGGGTGAGAAAGGTAAGGCGATTATTTTAAATGATTTTTTTTTATTTAAACAATTTGAAATTTTGATTTTGAAATTTTGAAATTTTGAAATTTTGAAATTTTAAAATTTTGAAATTTTGAAGTTTTGAAATTTTGAAATTTTGAAATTTTGAAATTTTGAAATTTTGAAATTTTGAAATTTTAAAATTTTGAAATTTTGAAATTTTGAAATTTTGAAATTTTGAAATTTGTATCAAATAAAAAAAGTAAATTTTGCTTGGGTGTTACTACACGACATATAAAGCACAAACCCACCGAAATCTGAGTTCATCATTAAAGAATAAAAAAAGTAAAATTTAGAGCCAAAAATTGTTTAGTCCGGGCCTGATGCAAGGAAACATCATGTTAAGGGGAGGTTTACATGTATTTGACTGGAAAAATTGATTTTTGGTTTTTTGCATTTTTTGAAAGCTCCAAATATATAACATACATGGTTAAAGCGGTTTCGTAATATTCGCATTGTTTAAGCCGCTGCGGCTTATTAAAAGAGCGGGTGTACCGAACACAAACGGAGCAAATTAGATGTATGTGTAATACTATATTCGACTCGGGGCTGCTCGGGTCGAAATATCATACTTATTGTTTGTTAGTGTATGTATAGTTGTCTTTAACGATTAGAAATGCCACTGCAGTCGGGATCACAAATAAACGACACAGTAGCTACTTATATTACAATAATATGAAGCAATTAGATCCGAAATAAAACGCACATTTGAAGAAACTGATCTAACAATATTTCTTTTACTTAAAACACACTCCCACGCTTTAGAAAACTACTTACCATAAAATGTATCAATTTATTGCAGATGCACTTACTTACACTAAATTTCTTATAAAAGCTGGCTAGAATATGATGGCAAAGGTAACCGCACTACGGATCATCAGAGTAGCACAGGAAAAATGGAAGTCGATGCGATGCTTTAAAAGAAATTTTCGCACGATTTCGGATAGGCGACTAAGACAAGACAACTTTTTAAGCAATTTGTGATTTTTAGCCGTACGAAGATGTTACTGTTCAAGAAAAAAGAGATGCGTTGGAGATGTACAAAAAGAATGAGTGGACTTTGAAGAAAGGGCGCTGGTAAACTGACTGACAAAGTTATTGATAATTTAACAATAGTATACTGTGGACTAGCAATTAGACAGCATCCAGATTCTGCATAAAAATGAAGGCAGCTATTTGGGCTACATTTCATTATAAATGTTCAACCGACACGGATCCACGACACATTTATTGTCCAAAAGGTGTAGACAGCCTGTGTAAGTGGCGCGTTGCAGAAGCCAAGGTTGAGCTTGCTTCATTCATACATGACTCTCTTTTGAACAAAAAAAAATCAAAGATGCTATTAGGCGATTTATGAAGTTTTTCTAGAGTGATTTCTTGCAAAGATGCATTGGAAAAAATTGTCAAAACTGAAACGACTCGTTTAGTTCATGTGTGTAGAAACTAGCTCCAAAAGATTACACTGCGACCCATAAACAATTCAACTTGCTACCTACATTGCGCAAATTTATTCAATGAAGGTACTTTTCTGTATTACAAATAATGAATGCGGTGGGAATTGCAGTAGGACTTGATGCCAAAAATTTCGTCATCAATTCTGATCGTCAGCGCTTACAACGGACAGAGCAGGATATGTCCAGTGCTGCAAAACTCGCTGTGCTGTCTAAAGGGAAGCAACAAATTTTGAAAATGCAGAAGTATGAAGAAGAAGAAGGATTAATATGCGGTGCTGGAATAGCTGACTAAGTGTATGTTGAACTATTTGTAAAAAAAATTGCTGCAAAACTTTGAACGTGTTTTTCTCGAAACATGATTTTTCAAATCTGCGTAAGTTCTAGTTCTTCAAGTGTTCAATATATCAACTTAATTCTTTTGTTTCCTTATGTAAACAGTTTTTATTGAGGTTATACCTATATTACACTAAAAATTGCAATATTCCACATTTTTATATCACATACACACAAAAGAATAGAAAATAGTCAAATCAAAGTCCAGGTATCTGCCACATTGTTTGCTTTCGACTTATTTGGTTAAATTTAGGTATAACCTCCAACAAATTTAATATATTTCTAACTCTTCTTTTTATTTTCAATTTCGGATCACTTTTGCGTATGCTAGAGCTTACGCAGTTTGACCGTGTTTTCTGTACACATTGCTACCTAGATACAAATAGCGAACGTTATAGTGGTCTTGTCTTTAAAAAAAAATATATTTTTTTAATGTTCAAATTTAATATATTATTAAGAAAAAGCCGTATTCGTTTTCGATATATATATGTAAACCTCTGCTTAAGCACCCGCTAAACGTGTTTTGGACTTTTCCGATATATATATGTAACCTTCCCCTTAATTGTATGCCGTAAGTTCATTTAACGTCATTCTGAATAAATAAAGGCCCTTGTAAAAATAGCAAAACTGAGGCATTTTAAATTTCTTCTTTTTATGAAATAAACATTCCTTTTTTGTTAAGAGCATTCGACGTAAGTCTACAAAGTATTATTTTTAATATCCTGATAAGATGTTCGCGTTTCACCGGATATGCGACTTCAGTAGTTACAAAAAACGTAAATATTTTTCTTTTGCTTTGTCGAATCGAGAGTTAGTTGTTAATAAACGGTACCACATGAATCTGAGTTATTTCTTTTGGATTTATTTAATCATATAACGCAAAATGAATTGAATCGAATTACACAGAAATAAATGTAGATGCAGAAAATTTGCAAACACGCCTTTTTACTATGATATCGCGCGAAAATGAATCTATACATTCCGGCGCTTTTGCCGATGCATCAAGCTTCGATTTTCTTTATTTGAAATCATGATGGTCCTGAAAAGGATAGTTTTTTCGAGACGGGAAGAATTTAAATAAAATGTTCCAAGTGGCTTGCACTCCAAGCGGCGATCCACACAAAACTAACAGCGGTAATGGCTGAATGATAGTGGTATGTGGGGATATACTCGGGACAGCATTTAGGTTGGGCACAGGTGCGGCTCTAGCCCACGCCATTTATAAAATATTTTTTTTCTCGTTAATGCTTACAGATAGACCCCCTGTGCATTAAGACTTTTTGATTGTATATGATTACAGCTGCTACATATTATTATATTTACCTCTATATCTGATACACCCTGTATATCAACAAAATTGTAATACAGTATGTAGCATATTTATTCAGCATTTATAAGGATTATAATGTTTCTCTAATTCTGTTCTATTGTTCCTCGAAGTTATTATTGTTACAGATATATTAGCTCTATTTGTACTGATTTAATTAACTAAAATAAGATATAAACGAGTACAAAATTTTATACTTTTTTAAGAAAATAATTTTAAAGAATGAACAACATTTTATATAGTTGATATACACTTTTATAACATATTTTTTGCAACATTGAATGTAACTGTGTTTGTATTCTGCCACAAGTAATATGTTCAACACATGAGCTATGTTAATTGGCATTGTATTAAATTACAATTTTACGCAGCACGAGAAATAATACATTATTTGAAACCATCGTCTTGTATATATACCAAACGTCTACGTGCCTTTTCGAAGGTTAATGTTTTAATAAATCTTGATATTGATTAGATTATCTAGGCATTTGTACGAAATTAATTATTTAAAATATTGTCCAACTTGAAGTATGCGTTGAAGTACTTGATGGTCTACGTGGCAAAAAGTCACAGAATGTCAACTGTAAATCTACATACTGCATGTTAAATATTTAGTTCTTCGTCTTGTGCGCTAAATTTGTTCGTAGTATGTGCACCTTTCTGAGGATATAGTTGTAGACGAATAAAGGACATTGTATTAAAAAATATATATAAAATGCGAACGAATTAATTTAGTAAATGTATCTGGTAATATTTTATTATTTGATATATATCAATATACAGGTTTAGTTATTTTAAACGTATTGCTGTGGTTTAGGCAACCCATTCTCGCTGAGTGTATTTCAAGTTACATATTTTTGGTTATTTATTGGTTGTTTTCTTTGCTTAAAACAGCTGATTCAGTTTACCGGGAGCTTTTCACAAATTTTGATGTTTATTTTGTATAAGTTTAGTTAAAGAGTTAATTGTATGTTTCAATTATTTAACTGTAAGTTTTCTTTTAATTAATTTCATTCATTAATTTGTCTAGTATTTGCTTGTGTTGTTTAATGCGGATTCTATTCAATATTGTCGTTGAATTGTATTACGACTGCGTTGTACGATTTTGAGAGAGGGATTGTCGTAAGAAACACAGTTGTAGAGTTTTGTTAAGGACTTCCTTGTTCGACTATTGACGTGAGTAGACGTATATTTGTATATGTTTGTTGCCATTTTGTAATTCATTTTTGTTTTTGTAAATTTCCCTTTGATTGTCTTTTATTTGGTCCATCAAGGAATTCATATTGTGATAATTGTGAATATATTGAAGTGTGCACATTATAGATATAAGATCAATTATTATTCTTATTTGGGAAGATACATTTTAGTTTATTTTTTTCTCATTATAGTTTAAATAGTTTTTTTTTTTTTTCGTTATTCAATTTTGCTGTTTCATTTTTAATTATCAATCACCTCGTTTGGGTGAGTAGAAGCATTGTTCTTGCATTTAGTTTATTTTAGTTTGTGAAACCACGTGGATAGTATTTCGAAGGTTGTGTATTTTGGATTATCTTCCTGAACAAACAAAACTTTTGCTTTGCATAGGAAATAGCATTGTTCTATTTTAATTTAGAGTCAAGTGCAGTTTTTATTTTAGGCCAGAACCTTCAGTTCAAGGTTTTTTTTGCACAAGTTGTAATTTAACCCATTTTGAATAATAATAACTTGATTGTTAATTAGCATCTTTGGATTGAAAATTCTGTTCTTTTATTTTTATTTTTAACCTTTTCAATTTTTCGGTTAATTAAGAAAGTTTGTTTTCATTCACTCACAATTTACTTTTCGTGGTTAGATTCAAGTTTTAATTCGCGAGGGCAATTCTGAGATTGATAGTTCTTTTGTTCAATTTAAAAATTTTATCCGTTGAGCTAGCTAATTTTATTTTCTTTTTCATTTGAAAAATTTCAGTTTTGCATCTTTCAAATTCTATCAGTACACAGCAGTATATTATTATGCTTTAATTATTATTATTAGTTCTTTGTTATGCACCATCATTTTCTATGTGAAGGTGCCTTTTTTTGAGAAATAAAACAAAAAAAAAATATTAAAAGAATGGGGGCATGGGGTACCCCGTCCCCTATTATTAGATTTTTGCAAAAATAGGTTACGTCATCTTTAGAGGCATGTAATCTGCTGCAAATTATGTTAAAGAAAATTTTTTAATATATGTTATAATTTCGGAGATATTCCAAAAAAAAAAAAAAAATTAAAAATCGCGCAAACTTTGGAGGGGGTGTTTCCGCAGAAAAAAAAATGCGTTGCGTTTCTACTATGGTACTCTTTCAGGCTGTAAAGTTTCATGGAAATCGGAATTTGACCCCTGCCGGTGTTTCCTTGTTAGAATAGGTAACCTCATGTAGTATCTTTACAAATAGCACAAGGTTGAGGACGAATTGTAATTAGTTGGGTTTCCATAAGTAAAGTCCACAAAACTGTGTAATTTCTTTGTAACTATTTTGTAACTTGTTCTAATTTCCTTGTAACTACAAGGAAATCAGAATTTGACAGCTGCCGGTCAGATGATAACTATCTTAATATAATCTTTACAATCAACATGCCTGGCTTCATGCAGGCTTCAACGCGCATCAAACTTTTTTCCCTCGTTTCCAACGCGCGGACTTTTCGACAACGGCGTTAAAACGAGACCAGGTCCGTAAATCCGGGGAGACTCCGCGACTCAGAGCGCAGAGCGTGCGTGAGTTCGATGACGTAACGGCACTATTGAACAGAGAGAGCGGCACGTGCGTTCCGCTCACCGGGCCGGCATCGAGCGCTAAAGTGCGCGCAGATGGCCGGCGGCCGCGGCATACGCGCGCCCAATAACTTGTCCAAATACCGCGCGTCGTATCGGCCGCGCTACTTATTCAAACATCGCGGTCCGCTTCGTTACACACAAGCCGACACCCGACGGATAGTGACGATGCCGTGCCCGCCATGGATGGCATCATTGCCGTCGTTCTAGTGGCGTCTCGCCCGCCCTCTTGCGCCCGACCCCCCAAAATCTGATCGATCGGCGCTCTCACAACGCTGGAGTATCAACGCTTATTACTGTGTGTGCTAGAGAGGGGCGATCCTGTTATTATTTTCATCATAATTATCGTCGATGTTGTTATCGTTAATAGGAGCTGTTTATTTTTTTCATTTTCAGCTATTAGAGAGAGAAAGAAATTTTGAATGCAACAAGTTCGGAACGAGACTAGCTTTTTATATGTTTTTGTAGCATCTTGTGATAGAATCATATTAGATTATATTTTTAATCTCAGTGACGAAGAAAGATGACATTGGAGAATCTTGTTCATGTTACAAAGAAAATTTTTGACTAAAAAAGAGAAATAAATAACGAAATATCTAAAGGAATATAACGTAAAATTCTTCATTTAATTATTGTAAAATATCTAAAAAAAAAGATCAACCAATAATAAACAATTTTTAAAACTTTAAGCTTTCACTGTCAAATCAAATTTTCTGGGTTTCAGAACAATAATTGTATATTCTTACATATACAAGAGCAATTAAAGCGTTAATTGTAAAAAGTTCACCGTCTATAAAACTGAACATCAAGGCCATTATAGTACTTATAAGAATATAATGCGCAGATGTCAAAATTAACAAAAAATTACATTAAATAAAAATAAAATTATAATGAAAATTGTGAACAGAAAATGGGAGCTTAGCTATTCAAAGTTAAAAACCTGGGAAAATATGAAAACCAAGAACATGATATTTGGATTTTGTACGTAATCCCATGAGTGGAAATCTAAATGGAAATAAATTATTGTCGGAATGTGTGACTTAGATGCAGTGCAGTAACATGATAGCTCGGTAAACAAAGTTGAAAATAGAAGTTAATGCCGAGACGACGAAGAGCTAGCGTCGTTTTGCTGGAACAAAGTAATACAAATAAAAATACAAAATATTTTCTAAATATAGCATTATCAACGATTTATATTACATATACTATAACGACTGCATCCTATATACACCAGAATAAAGATAAAATTTAGATAAACACTGATATTAAAGAAATTATTAAAATCGCTGCATTTAATGGGTTCTCAGAAGACGTTGTATACAACACATTAGAAACATAAAAACAAAATAAGAATTAAAAATGCGAGTACTTTAGAAATTAGTGACAAGAAAAAATAAGAAATATGTTAAATTACCATTTTATCCAAGTTACACGAAAGGTCTACAAAAAAATTTCTCTAAATTCAATCTTGACATAGCAACTACTTCAAGTAATAGTCTTAAAAATATTTTAGGTGACCCTGAAGATCAAGTAAATAATTTGGACAAATCAGGTATTTATAAAATATCTTGTAAAGATTGTGATCATGTATATATTGGGCAAACTAAAAGATCAATTAAAACGCGTTACAAGGAGCATTTGGCTCATCTTAAATTTAGAAGGTTTGACAAATCTAGTGTAGCCTTACATATGCTTGAAGAAAACCATAAAGTTGACAATATAAAGTTACTTAAAAACGTAAACAACTATGTGCAATTAAATTGTTATGAGGGTATGGAAATATATAAAAACAAACATATTTTAATGAATTCAGATTTAGGACCATTAAATTCTTGTCTTTACGGTTTATTAGGTAGTAAATTCGACGGAGTTAGGATTAGTGAGTAGTTAAGCATGACGGCAGTCAGCCATGACCGTGATCATTGTACCATGCCTTTTTTTAGGTATAAATTAGGGTAGTTTTAGTGTAGTTATTCAGTTCAGTGTTTCTGCTGATGATGATAGCTTTGCTATCGAAACGTACGTCCAGTTTAGTGCAATTTGTGGTGAGGGGTTTAGGAGAAGTTTACAGCATTACCAGTACCACAGTTTGGAGTATTTTTGTTAAACTCTGATATATTCATAAATGCAGCACTAGATTAAATAGTTACGTATGAATTGGCCTACAATCAAAATTCAAGTTAATTCAAATAATTTAAAGAACAAGTGTAATGAATTATGTGACAAAATAATTTAAAACACGTTATTACTAAGTTTTTTCAAAATTAATCCATTTTCTGAATGAGCAATCAAAATCTAATGCAGTTTGAACAAAACTGTATGCTAGGCACGTGAAACCACACTCATTTATCTAAGCACGTGACCTAAATAACGAAATCTGATACGGATACAATCTTTGAATACGTGACAATGAAGAGCTAGCGTCGTTTTGCTGGAACAAAGTAATATAAATAAATATACAAAATATTTTGTAAATTTAGGATTATCAACGATTTATATTACATATATTGTAACAGCTGCATCATACATACACCAAAATAAAGATAAAATTTTAATAAACTCTGATATATTCATAAATGCAGCATTAGATTAAATGTATACGTATAAAATTAAAACATGTTATTACTAAGTTTTTTCAAAATTAATCCTTTTTCTGCATGAGTCAAATTTTAATTCAAATAATTTAAAGAGCAAATGGAATGAATTATATAATAAAATATTTTAAAACACGTTATCATCAAGTTTTTCCAAAATTAATCCTTTTTCTGAATGAGCAATCAAAATCTAATGGAGTTTGAACAAAACTGTATGCCAGGCACGTGAAACCACACTCATGTTATCTAAGCACGTGACCTAAATAACGAAATCTGATACGGAACAATCTTTGAATACGTGACAATGAAGAGCTAGCGTCGTTTTGCTGGAACAAAGTAATATAAATAAATATACAAAATATTTTGTAAATTTAGGATTATCAACGATTTATATTACATATATTGTAACAGCTGCATCATACATACACCAAAATAAAGATAAAGTTCAGATAAACTCTGATATATTCATAAATGCAGCAATAGATTAAATGTATACGTATAAAATTAAAACACGTTATTACTAAGTTTTTTCAAAATTAATCCTTTTTCTGCATGAGCAATCAAAATATAATGTTAGCAGTTTGAACAAAAGTGTATGCTAGGCATGTGAAACCACACTCATTTATCTAAGCACTTGACCTAAATAACGAAATCTGATACGAATACAATCTTTGAATACGTGACAATGAAGAGCTAGCGTCGTTTTGCTGGAATAAAGTAATACAAATAAATATACCAAATATTTTGTGAATATAGGATTATCAACGATTTATATTACATATACTATAATAGCTGCATCCCATATACACCAAAATAAAGATAAAGTTCAGATAAACTCTGATATATTCATAAATGCACCACTAGATTAAATGATTACGTATGAATTGGGACACAGTCGCAATTCAAGTTAATTCCAATAATTTAAAGAATAAACGTAATAAAATATTTTAAAACACGTTATTATTAAGTTTTTCCAAAATTAATCCTTTTTTTAAGATCCTTAAGAATAAACTAAATAACGGAACTTTTGCATCCAAACAACTTATCAACCTTAGAACATTGTGATCATATTATCCAAGGATTTCCGGGAAATTAATCCAATATCTTGAACTTAATATCTCACTATCTCTTAATTGTTTCACGTATCTTAGCAGTGAATATTTCAATATATATTCCTAAAAGTACCCTAGTTCACGGTTGCCCTGAGTAGACTAAACAGGGTGAAAAGTTGCAACCTGCGGATAGCATTCTGGGTGACTGGAAATGCCAAGGATTTCAACGTCCAGCGAATTGTCAGCTTAGCCGAAGTAAAATGAACGTGATATTTTTCGAGCAATTTGTCTAGATGTCATACTAGGATTTAATTCCTCTAACGCACAAACTTGAATTTCGATATCACTGATATTTCTCACTAGGACCTTTTTACTTTTGTTATTTATCAATGTAAATGTTGCTCAAAAACGTTGAACTGTATTACGAATAGGAGTCGCGCTAGGAATTGATCTTTTGGGGATTATTTACTACAAATAAATCGCGCGCAACTACTGCTAATTTGCTCCTTAAAAACTTTCTACTGTTATAAAACTTGAGGACCGTACCTTAATACCCAGCGAGGCTTTATTACGAAATGAGCGAAATGAATCAAACGCCGGCTTCATTCGACGTGAATTACGCATGTCTAGCGATTCGTTGCTCACACCTCGCAGTAGTACGGAATGAGGGCTTTATTGAATTGATTCAAAGTTTTTTTTTTTAAATACAATACCCCTAATTTTATTGGATTTTTAAAAGCGCCAGCACATTTTAAAAACATAAGATGTAACATACTTTAACGCTTATTTCCAAGATATCTGTGATTATCTAAAAATTATGTCGCTTGCACTGTTTGAGAAAAGTGATAGTAATTTAATTGCTACTTAGAATAAGTGAATCAAATTTTGAAATATCATCTTCAAATGGGTATCTTACTCTTTCCTTTTTAGATAGAACATCGTGTATATGTTTACATCATTGAATTCCTATTAACAAGTGCTTTGATTTTTATTGAGAATACTCTATATTTATCTCTTTTACTTTTCGAGTTATTAGATATTTAGGGTTTTAATTAATTTTTTTATTATTGCGATCATATTTGTAATCTTAGTAGGCGATGATTGTAGAAATGAAAGACAGAAAACAAGTATTTAATACAAAATCACAAAAACATCGGAAAATAAACAAATCAATATAAGTAAACATGCAATAAACCATGCCAAATGCATAAAACAATAAGCACCCTAGGCTGTATATTGATGCTCATTTGCGGATTCTAAATTAAGCGCCTGCCATCCATTTATCTTTTTGTAGCTATCTGGTTTTGATTTTGATAAAAGTAAATTTATTTTTATTATTGAGTACTTTCATGTCTAACATTGAGATCCATTTCGTCCAATAATGGCTATTAACGTCAATCACTTGTGATTCCCCTAACTGGATATATGAAAACAATTTAAATTCATATTCAACTTTATTTATCACTGTAAAGTAAGAATAGATATTAGTTAAAACCTACACCGCGTTATCACATATCATATTTAAGAAAATTGTAACAAAAAAATGCTCTCCAAGAAAAAGTTACAGTTTTTTTCTAAAACGTATTGGCATAATCGGTAATAATAATAATAATAAAAAAATAATAATAATAATAATTTATTTATTGTCATAGTTCAATCTGAACACGGACACTGTCAATAATGTTACAAAAAATAGTAAAATAGTAAAAAAGAAAAACACATATATATATAATTATCACACATCTGCACATAAATACTTAACTACACAGAAATTCATTAATACTATAAAAGCAGTTTTCAAGGAGATATTTTTTTAATTTTGTTTTAAATAGCAACTGGGGTTGCAATGATTTAATCGAATCAGGTAACTTATTGTATATTATAACTGCCGAATATCTGGACTCATTCATATAATTGTGTTCTGTGTGTCGGTATAGATAAATTAAGACGTTGTCGTGTCTGCATTTCTATAAATATCACCATTTTTGACAAAGGTTTGTTCATTGTATTTATAAAAAAATATTATTTCAAAAATGTAAAGGCAGGGAGAGGCAGTATCTGCAATTCCTTAAAAAGAGGTCGACATGACGACGAAGAGGAACACATAGCATGCATCTAATTACTTTTTTTGCAATAAAAATAATTGTGTTGCGCCTACTGATAATCCCCAAAAAATTAAGCCGTACTTGAGACGAGATTCAACATATGCGAAGTAAAATAATCGTAATGAGTGTACACTCACCGCACTGCGTAAATTTCTCAAACCGTATAGGGCTGCGGCCAATTTGTGTCTCAACATGTCACAGTGCTCGCTGAATTTTAAATTTTGATCTACGGTCAAGCCTAAAAATCTAATACTGGATCCTGATGGAATCTCTGAACCATCGCAATCCACAATAAAATCGGCATGACCACAATTTGATGTACTGAACTTGATTATATTTGTTTTATTCGCATTCAATCTAAGGCCGTTCCCATCACACCAATTGGCCATCTGGTGCATGAGGACCGTTGCTGTAACGCAAAGATCGTCCCCCCCCTCGCCCGAAACAATGCAACTAGTGTCATCGGCATATTGAGACAAAGTGCATGATGTCAAACCAAATCTTGACATAAATTAAAAAGAGTGTTGGCCCAAGATAGACCCCTGAGGAACGCCAAACTTTACTTCAATTGGTTGGAGTAAAACGTTCATCTTAAATTATTCGCATCTGCTGCACTCTAGATGTTCTACCACTAAGATATGAAATGAAAAGATCACCAGCCACACCATCTATACCGAATGCCCGCAATTTATCTAACAATACGCCATGATCAACGACATTAAATGCCTTCGACAAATCAAAAAATATCCCGACTACAGATTTCTTTTTATCAAGATCGTTATAAACTCTATCAAGACAATTAACAATAGCTTCCCGTGTGGATTTCCCCGGAATGAATCCGAACTGGGTAGGAGATATTAAATTGTATTTTATTAAGTAATTAATTATTCTAATATTAATAATTTTCTCAAAGACTTTTGCAAAGACAGAGGGTATGGATATTGGTCTATAATTATTAACATCAGTTGAATCGCCTTTTTTAAAAATTGGGATAATTTTGCATATCTTTAAACTTCTAGGGAATATCCCTTCAGTCAAACAGCGATTAATGGCGTAAGTTAAAGGTCCGACGATATACACAGAAACATATTTAATAAGGAAACAAGGTATTTCATCCATTCCTGCCGAATGTTTCGTAGCCACATCTTGTAGTATTTTACTCACCTCCAACTCATCGGTTGGCATAAAAAAGAAAGAAAGCCCTTTGTGATTTATAGTGGCTATGGAACGGGGAGATGATGAATATGTTCGATAAACATTATATAATTTTATTATTTCATTTTTTGAAGGAAAATAACTTAATGTTTTTCTTTCTGATACTATAAAATCCTAAAATTAATTACCATAACTGTCGTAGATACCTCAGAATTTACATTTAATAACGAACCTCCATCCATACGCTCTATTTCCGTACAAAATAAGTATGACGTTCCGCGCCCCGAGCGACATTTATGACAAATCGATCGTCCAATTTAGCCGGAAAACACTTTCGGCCATCGATCCGTCGCCAAATTAATTTGCCACTAAGGCGCGACCCACCTGGGCGAGCGACACCGCGGTGGTCAAAGTGAAACTCAACTCGTCAACCTAGCGTCATCTTAAAACGCACTCTATACGCGTCTCTGTCTCGTTCGGCGTCTCAGCAATCAATTTCTCGCGACTTCCTCGTGCCGCCTGCCTCGTGTTCGCACGCGCATCGACCGCGCCGTTCGTCTCGTTTTAGTGGCCGCTGGCGTTGATTGTCGCGGGCTAATAAATAACGCTAATTTTATACTTGTCGTAAAACTATCGGATGTCGCCCGCTACGACCGATCTGTTCTTATTAAAGTCGCCGTCGAAGGGACGCGCTGTAGTGTTTCTTCGTATCTTTAACCGCGATTTCGTTAACGATTTAAGATGGAAAGTTGGAAATTAGCGAGGTTACTGGCTCGTTTTAAACGGGTAAAAAAAAAAGTTGTTTGCTACTGATATGATCTACATATGTATACAGTATAATAATAATACAATAAACACTCAATATACACTATGTAACGCTGCAAACTTCTCCTAGACCCCTTACCACAGAAACATACACTGCCCGACTTATTTAATGTCGTCGTCTACAACGCGGTGACTATCAAAACTACTCACCATTTGGACAGGTGCGCGTTCGGCTGGCGTCGGCTGTTCCAGGTAAATGATTTATTGGGGTATACAGTTGTAAATCCTTCCGCAGTTATACAAATCAGGTACAAAAATTATTTTTTGCAATTAGTGCCGTAACCATACCATTTATTCCACTAGTGCCGTAATAGGGTCTATTACAGCACTAGTTGCGTAATAGAAATGGAACATTTAAGCAGATTTATTTTAAGTTGGTCACATTGCAACAGAAATGGAGATGTCAATATGACATTTTGTAAGCAAGTTTGAGGTTATTATATTAAAATTCATTGTAAGATTTAATATTTTTAATTAATCTTTCAAATAGTACAACTATTATAAACATTTATATTAACGTTTGAATTATCTTTCGAAGTGATAGTGATACCGTGTGCAGTAGAAACATTCTGTTGAAAATAATCGTTTTCTGCGATAGTGATATTGCTTCTGTTGGAGTACTCAAACTGTAAACCATTCCCAGAAGTTCCAGGTAGATTCACATTATTTTCCTGTGCAAACATATTTCCAACATCAATTTTATTTTTCATAGAAGAGGCGACGTAACCTTCAGCAACAGCTGTGCTTTTCCAGCCACCTAATCGTTTTATAGTTAAAATATCACCTCCAGTATTTGCTATATGTGTCGCACTGGATCTTCTAAAACAATGTCCTGTATAAAGATGAGGACCTGGTAAATGAAGAAAACTGGCAATTTGTTTAGAGACATTTCCCATTTGTTAATACCGATAGGCTATTAATTAAGCAGCCATGACGATAAGTTAGAAAAAAACGTTTGTGAATAACTGTTTTAGGCCGCAAATTATTATATTTTTTTATAAGTTCGATGCAGTTTACATCAGTCACTGCGAACATTCTGGGTACATTGTTTTTTGTTTTAGGTATGTTGACTATAATGGAATCGGAATTGTATTGAAGATCTTCCACACATATATTAATTAATTCTTCTCGCCTACAGGCTCCATTATATCCTATTATCAAAATAACCTAGAATATAAAGAATTTACAAAAAAGTAACGAAATAAAATCAACACTAACCTTTATAGCTAAGTATATTTTATCATCGGCTTGTTTCAAAAATCTATGAATATCTTCTTCTTCTAAAATTTTAGATTTTTTTGTTTGATAACCTTTAGATAGCCGTTTTAATAATGCTTGAAGTTTCATATATTTTGATATATCCACATTTCTATGTACATTTAAACACGATCTTAACATCGAATAAATCGACAATAATGATGACGATTTATAATCTTTACGTAGCATTTCAAAATAAGTTAAAATTAATAAAATTTTGAAATGTCAACAAAAAATTCTAAAAAAAATTATATTACGTAACTGTCATTAAATATACAAACAAAAAATGATAATGTAAAACTTAACCAGAAAAAAAACACTGCAAAAATTAAAAATAAATATACACTCTAAAAATTAAAAAAAAAACTAATTTTATAAAATATATAACCAAAATATGGCTGCTTTTATATCACAGAATGTTTCCACTCTTCCATATTTCTTTAATTGCACTTGTAAATTTTGTTAAATAAAGGGATTTACACCCTAATTGTAATAAACAACAGTTTTAATAAAGTACATCAATTATCACATTAGTGAGAATAAAGCTTTTCTTTCAAATTTTACCCAAGTTATAAATTCATTACTTTTATGAGTATGGGCTAAATTGGCATTCCCCATTTACAATCAATTACAAAACTCGGCCGTTTACCATAATTACCACTAATCCTTTATGTAATCCAACGACGCC
This sequence comes from Protaetia brevitarsis, assembly GCA_004143645.1. Classification (NCBI taxonomy): domain Eukaryota; kingdom Metazoa; phylum Arthropoda; class Insecta; order Coleoptera; family Scarabaeidae; genus Protaetia; species Protaetia brevitarsis. The sequence continues at coordinate 170,364 of RXPK01000638.1, forward strand.
TAGTGTATTTGAATGACGAGCTCATATATCTCTACATGATAGTGTTTAGTTGAGCAACAAACTTTTAAAAAACATTTTTTTTTCATATTTATACTTTAAAATTTATCGAAATATATAAAAAAATTATATAAATCTGCAAGAAAATTGTATAGACCCATGTTGTCTTTGCGAGAATAAAAATATTTAAATGAATCCATTCTCAAATTTATAAAATTTTTAAACTGTATTCATATTTAATTATACTTGTAATCTAATTTCATTATAATTTTGTGTTGCAATTATTTTCCTCTAATTCTGAAATTAGGATCATTAGGAGAATGTAGTTTTGTTCACTATTTAAATTAATTCATCATATAAATATTTAAAAAAACAAGTTAGCACCATATAAGTATATATGAGCAACAGATATTTCAATTCAAACTGTTTTCAAACCACAATATTGAAAGTTTTCTTTTGATTTGAAATAATCTTAGATCTACCTGATTTGCATAAATGCGAAGAGTTTTACTACTGTATACCCCAATAAATCATTTACCTGGAAAAGCCGACGCCAGCCGAACGGGTACCTGTGCAAATGGTGAGTAGTTTTGATAGTCACAGCGCTGTAGACAACGACATTAAATAAGTCGGCCAGTGTACGTTCAGTTTGTGGTGACTGGTTTAGGAGAAGTTTGCAGTATTACCAGTGCCACAGTTTGGAGTATTTTTGTCGTAGACTATGTAACGTTTCACGTTCACATAAAATAAATTGTATGATTTGTCAATACACACAATATACGAAAAAACAATAAATTGGATGACGCATTTCTGAGAATTTGAAATTTATATATTTTTTTGAAATTGAATACCCTGTATATTGTTCAAAAAATGGAAGATATTTTAATTCGTGATGCAAAAGTTTTAATACACTATTGTCTTAAAACGAATAATAAAGAAGTTATAGTGGTTTTTAATTGATGCCAAAGATATGTAAAATTTATAGTGGGCTTCTTTCACTTTAAGTCAAAACGAATAGTCAAACAACATATTGAAACTGTCAAAAACGTACTGAGCTTAAATCTTTTACACGTTTAATTATTAAAAAAAGTTGGTTATTTAATTTTTGTATTTTGTCTTTTACTTCTAATTGTTATTCTTACACCATTATCTTTAGTAGCTTGAATGGTTTTCGGTATATTTAGTTCTAGGTATTAGATAATCTCTCACCATGGCATTTTCTCATTTGGATAAATGCGATATGCTGGAAGCATACATTGTATGCGGCAAAAATTCAACAAGAACTGTCGAATATTATGCAGAACAGTATCCTTTACGACAGCAGCCAGATCAACGTTACTTTCAAAAACTTTACAGACAATTTAGGCAACACGATTGCTTATTTAAGAAGAAAAGAACAAAGAAAAATATAATTATCAACGAGGAGGTAGAAATTACAGTGTTAGCATATTTTGAAGCCCATCGCGAATTTTCCATTAGAGATGCTACTAAGGAATTGGGTTTAAGTTACGCGTCAGTTCAGAGAATTTTAAAAAAGCATAAGTATATCCCATGTAAATACCGAACCTCACAAGCATTATAACCAGGAGATTCCAACTTCCAACAGGAGGTTGGCTTTCTGTGAATGGTTTATTGATTTTTGTGATGAAAATTTGAATAGGGCACAATGTATTTTATAGAGTGATAAAAGAAATTTCTCCAATAGAGGAATGTTGGAAGAATGAACACTACTGGTCGCAAGAAAATTTAATAATAATGTGTCCACATGCTGCACAAGTTCGATTTAGTTTTAACGTCTTGTGCGGATTAATTGGTTCGACAGTCGTTGGTCCAGTGTTGTACAATGATACATTGACAGTAGAGATATCTGGATTTTATTCGTAACATTCTAGAGGATTTCCTTGATAACGTCAATTACCTGATGCGTTAAAATTTCTACTTTCAGCAGGACTGTGCTCCGGCACACAACTGTCGCATAGTTCACAACTATCTCGCCATCATCTTTGCCGATAAGTGGATTGGTACAAATAGGCCAATGCGATGGCCAACACACTCTTCTGACCTTTCATCTTTAGACTTTTTTCTTTGAGGATATTTAAAACAGCATATATGCAGAACTCGGTACAACAACGTAAACGAATTGCAAAATAAATTTAGGGAGGTCTTCCGCCAATTGGATGGAAGGACAATCTTAAGAGCTACCCAGAGTGTACTCAAGCGGGCACGAAAATGTATTGAGAATGGAGCTGATACCTTTGAGCAGTATTTATAAATTATGCATTTACTTTTTCCTTTTCAATTTAATTTCAACGACATTATTTTAAGGTGTAATATGGTAAAATAAACATCAACCACAAAGGCATGTATGTGTTTTGTTAAAAGTTAATTCTTTATACTGCTCTACATTTTATAAAATAAGGACCATCATAACTTCTTTATTATTCGTTTTAAGACTATATTGTATTGATACTTTTGCCTCATAAATTAAAATATCTTTCATTTTTTAATAATATACAGGGTGTTCAATTAAAAAATATATAAATGTAAAAATTTCTTGGAAATGCGTCATTCAATTGTTTTTTCGTATATTGCATATTAATCAGCGTTAAAAAAAAACCCTAATACTTTGCTAATTTAACCTACTTTCTAGAATCAATAATAACAGAGATAGCAATGGTGTGCACTTAATTTGAATCAGTCTGTATATGCATACAATATAAATATGTTGTGTATTTATTTGAGAGTAGTTGTGCTTTAAATTCGTGACCTTTAAGAGATTCTTGTCTCTCTTCACTCATTTGTGTGGTATTTCAGTATTTCTTTGTTCTAATGTCTGTAACACTTTTTATTATTCACTTCGTCATGCGGCGCTTGAAGAATTCCTTTATTTATCTCTGTGTGTGTGTGTGTCTGTTTTATTAATAAGAATACAATGTTTCAGAAAAGTAGCGAAGATTAAATAACATTTGCATTTAAGAGTTTCCAGTTTTATTATTTACTACTGATGGTGATGAGCAAAACACCGATTTATCAATAGCGCTGTTACCTGCTATTGCTATTTTGTAATAACGAGCTACTTTAAAGCGCTATCGTGTTTGAAAATCCTCTAGCATAGGTAGATACGATATAATATACAACGAGTACACTCAGTTCCTAAATCGTGATCGAAAAAATAATGATTATGCAATAAGAAAATGTTTTTATTATTAAATATTTATTAACAAATGTAATCTAATATACACATAGTGGATTTGAAATCCTTATTCCATAATCCATGTATTTTTTGTTATAGATTAATCATGACTTAAATATTTATTAACAAATGTAATCTAATATACACATAGTGGATTTGAAATCCTTATTCCATAATCCATGTATTTTTTGTTATAGATTAATCATGACTTTGAACTTCTATATCATGGAAAGAATTTGAAAATTAAATTGGAGGAGTATTTGGATAAAATATTTTTGACTTAAGTATAAATATTATGAAGTAAATCCCTTGCCGAAACTATTAAGTAAACATAACACAGGTTATACAAATGAAAAAAAAAAATACGCTTTTACATATACAAGTGTTATAGGATGGGATGTAATTTATAGATATAGATATAGTTTATTAAAGTAACAAAGTGCTTCATCATGCTTGTCCATATGCTTCCGCCTAGCGCGAGGGGAAGGAAAGAAGGTTCCTGCAGAGACTGCTAATTCAGCAGTTGAAAAAATAATAACATTTAAAAAGGTAAGAGCTCCTTGTAACATTTAATTTAAAAAAATACAAAACAATATTTTATTTTCAGACAAGTAAATCTATTGAAGAAATACTTCAGAATAGAGTGGGGTGGCAATCATATCTCACTGCCGAAGGATCATGTACTGGAGCTATTGACCAAGAATCATTTGGCGATCGATGGAAATCTAATCCCAATAAGCGAAAGAAGCGCCATTGATGGTTTCGATACCTTATTTAAATTTTGGGTATTCAACCTAAAATACGGTCCTAATGTTCATTCCTTTTGGTCATTTGTCTAAAGTATTTTTTTATGATCTTGAAGAAAAAGTAAAATTCACACCACGAATGTTTGAAGTAAGGACTCGCCTACGTTGAATGACGTTTTATTAATATTAGTATTTAAGTACTGTATCATTTATCGCCAAATGTTGGAAAACAATAATACTTGATGCCCACTTTCACGCATATAAGGTAAAAGCCTCTGCAGACTTAAATGTAATATTTTTCCATTTTTAAAATATAAAGAGCCTCTTGAAAAGCACCAAAGCTGTAACTTACGCGATTGGTTCATTGTTCCTAAATTTGTGTTTGTGTAGATTTAAGTTTGTATGTTGTATGTAGGATTACTATACCTTTATACTTACACATTTTAATATATTGTTCATTCATTAAAGATATATGTTTTTTTTTTATTTCAATAATAATAATAATAATAATAATAATAATAATAATAATAATAAATTTATTCATCCTGAACATCTATAAGATATAGGATAAGTCAAACAATACAGTATGTGCATGCATTACTTTAGGAATCAAATAGTTAGTACATAAATAAACGATTAAATTCTTAAGATCCATGCTCATTAACAACAGAAACAAAAATATGTATCCTAAAACTTATAACAAAAATAAGGTAACACTATGTAATACGCTAAGATTAAACAGAAATATATTAAGCAAAAAAAAAAGCAAAAGAAATAAACAACAATGTATATATGTTAATAAAAACAAATGTGCTTACAATCTATCATTAAGGTATTCATCTGTGGAGTAATAAACTTTATCTGTTAGTAAGGACTTCACCTTGTTTTTGAAAATACTTATAGTTGTGCAGTTTTTAATGTTTTCGGGGAGGTGATTATAAAAAATAATTCCTTTATACGTCGGGTTTGATTCATAAAGTGATAAACGGTGCTTAGGGACCTGAATGTTTTTATTAAATCGAGTTAAGTATTCATGATTATCTTTATGTCTTACAAAGTCATCAATGTGCTCTCTTACGTACATGACACATTTAAGTATATATATGGAAGGCATCGTTAACAAATTGTTATTTTTAAAAGTACTTTTACATGAGTCTCTGTAGCGTAAGCCGAAAATTTTCCTTATTGCACGTTTTTGAAGTAAGAATATTCTGTTTGCTTGGAACACGCCTCCCCAGCAGATTATACCATATGTGGCGACATTTAAGAAATTGCTAAAGTAAAAAATTTTACATACATTGATGTCAGATAGCATTCTCAGTCTTTTTAAGGCATAGCAACAGCCCGCAATCCTGCCAGTAATTTTATTTATGTGAGCATCCCAAGATAAAGAATGGTCTATAGTAACACCTAGCAAATCTGCGACTGGTACTTGTTCTAGAGACTTACCCTGTAGTCTTACCAATAGGCTTTCGGTGTAGTTAGACGGAATAGGGTGGAAACGCATAACCTTGCTTTTTTCAACATTTACAGATAGTCCATTTTTTAGACACCAGTCATGTACTTGCCAAATTTCGCGTGTGCAATCAAGACTGAATACTTCACTGCTAAGATTGCTATTTATGAGACTAATATCGTCGGCATACAGAATACACTTGCTGTTAAGGTTTAAATATGCAAGATCATTAGTATAGATAATAAATAATAGTGGTCCGAGGATAGATCCTTGTGGTAGCCCACTCCGAACATATGTTTTGTCTGACTGTACAGGTTTAATTCTTACGAGTTGTTCTCTACCCGTGACATATGACATTAACCAGTCTTTTGCATTCCCCCTAATACCAACGCATTCTAATTTATTTTCTAAAATATCGTAGTTTACACTGTCGAAAGCTTTAGAGACATCAATCAGTATGCTTATGACAACTTCACCTTTATCAACCCTACAATATGCTTCATGCAAGAACTTAACCAATGCCGTTGTTGTAGAATGCCCAGACCTAAACCCATGTTGCTGGGTATTAAGCAATAAGTTTTTGTTTAAAAATGAGACAATTCTTTTACTTACAGCCTTCTCCATAATCTTAGATATTGCAGATTGAAGTGCTATTGGTCTATAGTTTGTATACCCTGTAATACCCTGTATATCAACGATAATTATTTACAAGTACTATTGTAAAATAAGTTACACCTAATTTTGTTAAGTTTGCAAACATATTTGTAAGTTTTCATTTGCAATTTTGTAACTGGTTTACAAGTTTTATGTAAAATTTACAGATACGGTTACAAGATCTGGTTTTGTGAAGTTTACAAAACTGAAAACTTGTAAGTTTTACAACAATTCCTTGTGGATTTTTTTTACAAATTATGTTGTAAAAGTTTTAAGCAATTTTTTTCTTACTGTGTATGAACGTAAGATCACTACAATAATTAAATTGACTTTTTTTTTAATATCTATTAATTATTAATTATTTAAATACTGAAAGCGAGCGGTAGAAAGGAATTCAGAATATTTAATTTTTTTCCCATTTAAAATATTACAAAATTTCTAATTGGAGATGATGAATATATATATATATATTGTTATGGAGAGGGTAGTTGATATTCTACTATTATTTAAAAAAGGGAATGTTACTATTTTACTTAGTTATATTTTAAAACTTATTAGATATAATAAAAAAGGATATAATATGTAGCAGCAGACAGCTAGACGATGTCCAGGTGATGTAGGTAATCTCTGCATTTGGCAGGTCCTTCAAGGCATTTTCCTTTAGAATTTTCCCTTCAGGAAGCAAGATGATCAGCAGCGATACACCTACACATCGAAAATGAATATTAGAATTTGTATAGTATTTTATTACAATAGATTTTGACAGATCAAATTTGGATCCACGTTTAATTCGAGTGAACAGTTTTATTATTTTTACTGTGTATTTATTTCATTAAATTTTTGTTTAATAATGTTTTTATATGCATTGGCAGTCCAATTGCTTTGATATGTCAACAGACAGACATGGGAATTGCTGGAAATTGGATTCTGTAACAATTCTATGTGTATAAATGGTTGCCTACCTTTTGGGGGCATAGTAATGAATTTTTAGATTGTTGTTTTTTTATAGTAGTAAACGTTTAAAAATTTCAAATGTATTTTTCTCATAATTCAGAGACTCATACCTTTGTTATATAAAAAGTGTAAGGTGATTCCAGATTTTGTAACTTTATTTATTTTCACATCGTTGAAGATCTGACAATCCTGTCGATCACATGGCCATTCTCATATGTAAAACAATGGAGGCTCCTCATTTCGGTTATAATAACGGATTTTCTCAGACAGTTGGTCTCCTTGACGAAGACAATCGCTTTCAAGTCAGTTAAAACATTTTCAATTCGAACCATTCACTAATCGAACTCAGTTAGAGGCAGACATATTTCATTTTTGTTCTTGAAAAATTTAATGGTTATTTCGACAAAATCCAATTTTATCCCAAATTACAACCTAAAAATAATTGTTAATTGTTAAACAAAGTTTATCACATAAATTTTATTCCAAATTACACACGATTTTTGGGTAATTTTTCTTCAACGACGAATTTTCCGAGTAATGTTCCTGTCCTGAGCGACCCATCCTCTCTGACCTGATGTATCTACGAGGTACGAGGGTCCATATCCGACCTGAACAGTCCTGACCACCGATGATCGCAGAATTCGGCCCTGTAAAAAGGTACTCCTCGTCAAATCTACCTAAAAAAGTAAACGTATTATTTCAATTATAATCTAAATTGAATTGTACTTATAAGAAATTTTATTTTAATCCGTTCTGCTAAATTTGAGGTTAGAAAATCGTTTGTAACATAGTTAAGCGGTCTCCAGTTACTTTGGGGAAATTTGTGTATTTAGGTTTATAAGTATTTGTTATGTTTTTACGTTACGAACCAATATCCAGTGATTTACCATCAAGGTTGGCTACTCTGTTTCACACGTCTATTTTAAAACTAGCTTTACTCCGTTTGAACGGTCAGAAAACGCGGGATTTTTAAAATTTATTTCAAACGTATTTAAGTACGAAACTATGAATTTGAATTGTAAAAGGTGGAATTACTTAATGAAACTTTAGTGTTATTAATTAAACGGAACTCACGGACTTACCTGAGATTATTATCCATAGATTTATGTCTGATATTAAACAAGTCACATTTTTGATTTTTTTTTAAATTAATAAAATCACTTTTATCCACTATTAAATGTTTTAATTTTACTTAATAGTAATAATCTATTAAGGCACGACATTATCATGCCTATGAGATCATTTAAACTGGTCTTAAACATTGAATTTGATGGAGAGGACAATTGACAACATCATCCCACCACATCTCTATGCGTACTGAGTTAATATAAGAGAGTTAACGAGCTATTCAATATTTTTTTTATGTCACCGCCCCTTGATCGGAAATTTCTCGCCCTGCATGCCATCTGGTTGGTGAGACAGAACACTTCTAAATCAAAATTATAAAAAATAGATGACACTGGGATATATAAAATTTGATTTTTTCTAATTCAATTAATGTATTTCTTTTAAAATTTATTTTTTTAATCCGGGCTGTATGCTACTGTGTAGCGTAACAATATATACTGTTATTGTTTCAGTCAAAAAAAAATTGTGCATATTGCGTATATTACTTGTTTCGGCATCATCTTCAGTATTCTAAAAGGTGGAGCACGGAATTTGGATGATTTGTAATAATTTAGTTTTCATAAATAGAGAGTATTCTAAAAGCATCATTGTCGTGAACAGATTTAAAATTCAATAATAACAATTACAATTAATTAAAAAAAATACTTATATTATTATAAACTTCATTCAAGCTACTTATAAATTTTAGAATTATCAACAGAACATTCTAACAAATGGAGCAATGATAATTATGCGTTGATTTTAATAACAAGCAAGATAGTAAAACCATTTTCTACGCTAAAATATCTATTTCTTTCAACGCCATAACGTAGTGCACTAAGGGTCTCTAACACAATCGCCACTTATTGTTAGTACATATTTCACAAGAGAACAGTTACGAACAGATTTACATTCCGCGAGTACAGAAGGCAAAATAAAAGTGGGGTCTTGCGCAGGTGAAATCGAACATATCCGATTATGTAAAACCTTGTCGCCAGCCACGTTCCATTGGAACGTGTTTCTGCACTAATTTTCTACCTTCAACATGCAGACGTAACCTAACACTTACTATTACTACAATCGCTTTTTTTTGCCTTTCTATTCATCTCGCTCGTTTCATTTGTACTTAGGGTATAGATCCTTTTGCACATACGACATAGTTCGTTCCAGGAACATTTTACGGCAGTTCAAGTACTGCGTCGGTTAATATTGTGAATGTGCATGCATTTATTCGCCGACAATATTAATTAGAAAGAGAAACCGTTTTCTATTATAGCTAGTACATTTCACCTGATATACGCAAAGGACTTTCATATCGCGAGTTTAGATATCGAATTGCGTAGAGTCAAAAGCGGTGCGCGAATACTATATTGCAGCTACCTGTGTGGAAACTGTGTGTTTAGAAATTATTAAAAAATGCGAGTAATCCGATGAAAGTCGAATGAATGGCTTCGAAAGTCCGTATTCCGTATAAACGGAGTCGATTTAATTGAGTCATAAACAATTATGCTGGAAAAAGAAATCGGGTTTCAGAGTTGCATACGCTTCTTTATAAGAATGTCAAAAAAATGAATACAAGAAAGAGTTAGATAGTTAGATAAAACGTTCAAAAGCTTAATATCAAAATAAATACATGGAGTAACATAATCGAGGAGGCTTTAACATCGTTGATTATAAATTACACTTGGAAGTCGAAGTAACTGCAGGCAAAATATAATTACTTCCAATTATATTAAATTCATTTCTGTGACAAAAATACTCCAAACTGTGGCACTGGTAATGCTGCAAACTTCTAAACTAAATTAGGGTAGTTTTAGAGTAGTTATTCAGTTCAGTGTTTCTGCTGATGATGATAGCTTTGCTATCGAAACGTACGTCCAGTTTAGTGCAGTTTGTGGTGATGGGTCTAGGAGAAGTTTGCAAATTAATTTCTATTAAACCAACTTCTACATCTACAGTGAAATAAACACTACATTCCATCAGTTTGGATTTGCATTAGTTTAGATCCTGAGTTCGGACGTGATAATTTTCTAGGGTTTTTTCATCTTTTTTTGTATTTCTCCTGGTATCCATTTTCTGATGCCTTGCTGTAGCATGACTGGTTGTCTTTCCAATGCTGATAGTGGTTTTTTACCAATATTGTAGTAGGTAGCTGACTTGGTTTGATTATTTCGTAACATGTCAATATGTTGTTCTGAATTGAAGTGGGGTTTTAGAATATTTCGAGAGCAGGGCAATTCTAGTTCTTCCCATTAGCATTTCAGCTGGCGAAGGAAGTGTTTGTTTAGGCGAACTATTGTATACCATAGTGACTAAATATGGATGTTTCCCTTGATTCTTTAGTAGCATGGTTTTCAGTGTACCAACATGTCTCTCTCTATTAACCCATTAGATTGACTGTATGTGGGGCTCGACGTTACATGGGTTATATCAAGTTCTTGTAGGAATTGTCTAAAGCTTCTTGAAAAAAAGGGTGGTCCATTATCAGACATGATTATCGACGGAAGTCCACATGGCTTTTGAATATACTAAGCAAAGCCTCAATCGTTGACGAAACATCTTTCTTTGTCATTTTAATCAGTTCTACAAACTTACTATGATAGTCACATGCGATCAAATAATGTTGGAAATCAATTTCGAAGAAATCCACTCCTATCTTCTCCCAAGGCAGTTCAGGAACCTCATTGGTTGTTTGGAGTTAGACCAACTAAGTTGGTTAATTGCTCGTTTATACCTCGCCAAAATACTGCTTCCTGGGCCTTTCGTTGACATGTCGTAATGCTTTGATGAGAGGAGTATAGTTTATTTAGTGCATCGAGTGTATGCTCCTTTGGAATTATAAGTATGTTACCTTTGAATAAAAATCCATCTAATTCAAATATTTCATCTTTATATGGGTAATAAGCTTTAACCTCACGTTTTACTGCTGAAATATTATTAGGCCAACCATTTCGTAGGTAATGTTTTATTATCTGTAATTCTGGGTCAGAGTTGGTGCTGGATTGTGAGTCAGCACATTTTTGGTCGGATACTAAAATGACCGAACTGATGCAAAAATCATCTAGAAATCTGTTGCTTTCTCGAATTCTAGTGCCGCTCTAGATAATGTATCAGGAATATACAGTTCTTTACCCGGTATATATTGTAGTGTTACATCGTACTTCATTAATCTAATTACTAAACGCTGTAATCTTGGTGAAAGTGAGTCTAAGGGTTTCTTTATAACACCTAGTAGAGGTTTATGGTATGTTATAGCCACCAATAGTGAAATTTTTCACATCCTAATACTATGCCCAGTAATCCCTTTGTAATTTGGTCGTAATTTCTTGGTGATGCATTCAATGACATTGACCAATATGCAACTGGATGACCTTCCTGACTTATGTGACCACCTAAACCATACTGACTAGCATCTGTAGCCAGCGTTACTGGTACATCAGGATTGTAAAAACTCAAAATTGGAGCCTCACTAATTAGTTTTAGTTTCTTCAACTTTATAAAAGCGCGTTCTTGAGGACTATTATTAACCCAGGGCCATACTGATTCTTTCCTTAAAAGTAAAAGCAAAGGAGCTGTTTCCTCTGCTATATTATTAATAAATTTACTAAGATAATTTATCATACCTAAAAATGACTGTAACTCTTTAACATTGGTCGGTCGTTTCATTTTTTGTACTGCCTCTACTCTTTCGGTCAATGTGTATTCCCTTACTTGAGATAGTATGACATAAAAAACGTAGCATTATTTTTGGCTAATTGGAGTTTCTCTTTCTTGAATTTCACATTTGCCTTTCTTGCTTTTTCTTGTAATTTCGCTAGTCTCAAATTATGTTCCTCGAGTGAATTTCCAAATACCAGAATATCGTCCATGTATGCTAGCGTACCATCTAGATCACAAATCAAATCATTTATATATTTTTGGAACATTTCTGCGGCATTAATTAGCCTATACGGTAGACGATTGAACATGTAACGTCCAAACAGCGTTATGAAGGTGCATAGTCTCGCACTCGCCATGTCCAACGGAATTTGATAAAAAGCACAAGTTGCATCCAATACCGAAAACCATTGTGCTTTCCCAATTTGTGCCATTATTGTTTCAAATGTGGGCAATTCTAACCTTTGCCTTACAATGCTTTTGTTGAGAGGCCTTGGATCCATGCACAAACGCACTGACCCATCTTTCTTTTCTGTTACAACCATAGCATTGAGCCAGTCTGTAGCTTCTTCTACCTTTGATATTATATCATCTTTTTCTAATTTTAAGAGTGCCTCCTTCACAGTTTTATGAAGCGCCAGAAGAACCTTTCTACATCTAGATATGGAAGGTATCACTCCATCTTTCAATTTAATTGTACATGGTTTACCAAAGCATCCCACTCCTGTAAATACATCTTTAAAATCATGTAATATACTGGAAGCTGCGATCGACCACTTTGTATCAGATTCTACGGTACCACATATTCTTTGAATTAAATTTAAAGCGACGCATGGCTTCCTACCTAAAATTGGTTCATAATTATCCTTTAAGATATAAATATCAAATTTTCTTTCTAAATTTTTTCTGATTCAATGTAATTTCACACACTCCTTTGATTAACTTCTGTTTATTATAAACTAACAAAAACTTATTGCCTTCAAGCAACTTTGGTTTTATACTTAACTTATTATATATCTGTACCGGCAAAATATTAGCTTCACTTCCCGTATCAAGCTTAAAATTAACAAATAAACTAGAACCAACCTCTATTTTTTCTGTCTATTCTCTTGTACTAACTTTTGTTATATTATAAACAGGCAACTGCTCATTCGCTACTATGATCGAGGCTAGATTTAAGGTTTCTGTTTCTCTGTTTAGCGTTGGCATGCCTTCACTGGAATCAGCGTTACCTATTTCGCTTTACAACATCTAGCAAAGTAATTCAGGCTCTTGCACTTATTACAAACTTTACCCCAGGCTGGGGACACTTTCCAAAGGCATGTTGTGTTTCACATCGGTGACACTTGTTACATATCTGCTTCATGTTATATTTATTTCCTTTTCTCTCTTCTTGTTGCTTTCTGTGATTTTGTATCTTCCATCTTATTTACCTCCACAGTATTACCATTGTGTGCTCCCGCCGCTATGACTTTTACTTGTTTCCGAGATTCTTCATCAGCCAAATATTTATACATTTGGTTAATGTTGGATATCTTTTACCTAACAATTTCTCCCTTAGATGATCATTCAATATACCACAGACCAGTCTGTCTCTTATTAATGAGTCCTTTAACTCGCCAAATCCATAGTCAGCTGATTTTTGCTTTAATTCCGTAACGTATTGATTTAATGTTTGATTCTCGCTTTGTTTACACGTGAAAAATAGAAATCGAAGGTAGGTTTCATTTTTATAAGGTTCAAAGTATTCAGTAAGTTTTGTAAGAATAACCTTAACAGTTTGTGCATCACCTTCTTCCTTAAAGGTAAGGGTATTGTACACATCCAATCCATAGTCGGCTAATACATATACAGCTCGATTTTCTGTTTCCATTTTCCCCATGCTGATGCCGGATCATTTCTTGGTTCGAAAGACTTCGGTGCCTGCACATTTGCCATGACCTTTTTTCTTTTCACTAATTTATTTTTATTAATTTACGCTGCCACCATGTTATATGATGTATTTCTATTTTAAATCACAATGACAATAACATTTCAATATAAAAACAAAACAATATAAAAACAAAACAGTATAAAAACAAAACAATATAAAAACTGCTCATGTTACAATATCCTCCTGGCAATCTTTTATTGTCTGATGGATAGATGTCGAAACCGTAATATCTTGCTCTCTGTAGATCCTAACAATACCGCGTTTAGATCCTACCAATTGATAAATACCTCTACGAATATCAAGCTTGTACGATATTGTTGACTTTATTTACAAAACTGGTACCTCATATTAAGCCTTAATCTATGTTTACTGTAAATGAATTTTATTGGATTTTTTTCGGAAAACTTTTGACACATGCGTTACTCTCAAATTTGCCACTTCTTTCTAACTCATTGTTTTCTCATTGTAGGTTTCCAAATAAATTTCCTAGCTCTATCAAGAAAATACTGGAGAAATTTCTATTCATCCAATAATTTGATCGTGCAAAACGTCTAGCCACTATCTTTGCTCTTACATATTCCTGTTCTTATACTATAAGTGAGAAAATATTCACGACTGACACTGTATACTCACAGAGCGTATAATTTATGTAAAGTATACGAGACGCTGATATACATACCTACATGCCTGTCAATTAAAACATTCGGAAAGTTACGCGTTACATATTGCGAATAATGAGGGGCGTGCTTATCTATCTAAGTCTAGTCAGAGATGAAAGTGAACGCTCTCGGTTTACTCACGAGCACCAGCGATCGACGTTGTACATACACCTCTTATAGCGGTTTGGAATTCGTCTCCTTGGCGTGTAGGTATCGGAATTTCTTGTACACCGACAACGTACGAATCTAGGGGCAATCGCCTTTGCTCTGTCGGGCACGTCAAATATGCAGATTATATAAATGAAACTGTTGAATTGTACCACGAGCTACAAACACTCGAGAGAAAATATAATATAATAATAATTGACGTTGAGCAAATAGTATAATAAGTAAACAAATCGTTCTTGTCTAGAAAGGAAACCTTGAAATTAATTCACTCGCTGAGCAGAATGCAAGAAATGTAAAAAAAATAAAAATTCTGTTTTTTATTCTTCGTCAGAAATACGTCCGCTTACGCTTATAATATCTATTGTACTTTACTCGACATGTTATGGTTTCGTGGATATAAAATTACGAAAACACCTGTATAATTTGGGTTAGTTAGGTGGAAAAATGTAAATAAGTGACTCATATATGTACATACTGCTGTGGTTTAGAGAACCCATTTTTCCGCTGTGTGTATTACAAGTTGCATATTTTTGGTTGTTTTCTTTGCTTAAAACAGCTGATTCAGTTTACCGAGAGTTTTTCACAAATTTTGATGTTTATTTTGTATAAGTTTAGTTAAAGAGTTAATTGTTTGATTTAATTTATGTAGTGTTAAGTTTTTTTAACTTTTAATTTAATCCAGACATTCAAATGTCTTTTGTTTGCGTGTGTAGATTTAATGCGGATTCTATTCAATATTGTCGAATGTAATACGATTGCGTTGTACGATTTTGAGAGAGGGATTTTCGTAAGAAAAACAATTGTAGAATTTTGTTAAGGACTTCCTTGTTCGACTATTGACGTGAGTAGACGTATTTTTGTATATCTTTGTTGCCATTTTGTAATTCATTTTGATATTGTAAATTTCGTTTTAATTGTCTTTTATATAGCCAATCAAGGAATTCTTATCGTAATAATTGTTAATGTATTGAAGTGTGCACATTATAGATATAAGATCTTTTATTATTTTTGTTTGGGAAGATACATTTTAGTTTATTTTTTTTCATTATATTTTAATGAGTTAGTTTTTCCGTTATTCAATTTTGCTGTTTCATTTTTTTTATCAATCACCTCGGTTTGGGTGAGTAGAAGCATTGTTCTTGCTTTTAGTTTATTTTTAGTAATTTTCTTGTAATTGTCCACGCTTAGTTTATTTTAGTTTGTGAAACCACGTGGATAGAAATTGTAAGATTTTGGATAATCTTCCTGAACAAACAAAACTTTTGCTTTGCATAGGAAATAGCATTGTCCTATTTTAATTTAGAGTCAAGTGCAGTTTTAATTTTGGGCCAGAACCTTCAGTTAAAGGTTTTTTTTCTGCACAAGTTGTAATTTAACCCATTTTGTAAAATAAATAAATTTGATTGTTAATTAACGTCGTTGGGTTAAAGATTCTGTTCGTTTATTTTATTTTAAACCTTTTCAATTTTTCGGGTACTTAAGAAAGTCTGATTTCATTCACTCACTATTTACTTTTCGTGGTTAGATTTTTAAATTTTAATTCGCGAGGGTAACTCTGAGATTAACGGTTCTTTTGCGTTCTTTAAAATCTTATCCGTTGAGCTAGCTAATCTTGTTTTTCTTTTTCATTTTAAAATCAGTTTTGCATTTTTCACTTAGTTCAACCAGTACACAGCAGTACATTTGTATTCAACTGTCCTACCCAGCAGTTTTATTATTGTTTTTTTGTTGTTTAGAATTTTTAATTATTTAATTTATGTTAACTGTTTTACCGTAGTTGTTACACATTGTCCGCATTTGTTTTTATCTTTTACCTTATAGTTTCCGTCGTTATTGCTTTACGGATTTTGTCGTTCATGGATGGCACTTGTCACTATACCAATTATACGTATGTCAGTTTATTAAACAAAGAAAAGTGACTTATTTATTCTTCTAATAAATGTTCACGATAACTGCAATTTATCTGCTAATCTTGTAAGTTTATTCTTCTCGTAATCCGAAATATTAAAAGCACAATAACTTTATATAAAACAAACGGATTTGTTCGAATTGTTCTAACTCATAAACAGAATATCTCGAATTTTTCAAACTTGGGAAAATTGCAGAATTTTAACAAAAGAAGATTGAACTTGACCTTCAATTAGGATTCGCCCGGTAACGAAGGGGATCGCGAGCTTTTCTAAAGCTGATTCGGATTCCACGAACTAATTAATTCAAAAAAAAAAACTATATCAAAGGTTTTTATAAACTATCTCGCGTTGTCACCCCTCTTTACCGCTACTCGTTCCACTTCTCTCTACAAGAGGGCGCAATAATGCCGTTTTGCCTTGTTTTTCTGAACTTCAAACGCTCTTTCGGATCGTATCGTGGGATCCGCTAGTCAGCAATTGTTGCTTAAAATGGAGAAAGTGGAAGATAACGAATATAAATTTCGTAATACCACGAATACGCGAAATTTGAACACAATAGATTACTTTTCTTGTGGAAAGACGCTGTTGCAGCAGATACCACGGTACTTATCAACAACTTGCTACGAAAATGAAATTAAATAATTTTATTATGCCTATTTGAATGTCGAATTCTTAAAGAAATGTTTATTATTATTATTCAATTATAATTTCAGTATTTTTTCATATTTTATCACATATAGTAATTAATTAAGTTCTATCACCGAGAGAAAAAAAGTGTTGTATTAACTAATAAAATGGTGTATTGAACACTTTTTTCTTTTTCAATAGGAACTATGATATTTTAGTGTTAATGCAATACGTAAAAAAATGTTAAATTGCGTTACTGAATAACTGAATAATAATAAATGTTATAAGAAACAGACTACGCGTGATTCTTTGAACATGTATTTAATTTTCCATTGACAATTTCTACCTGCTAATTGAATAATACAACAACATTATCCCAACACAGTTACTAGTTGTAAACACACGAAGTAATAATTATCTCATAATTTCATAATATTGGTTTAGCACTGGTACAGTGTTATTTCAATGATTAATAAATTTTGTTATACATTTCTATAAAATGTTGATTCAAAACTTATATTGTTTCATTTAACCTACCTGTAGTATTCATCGAATGACTATTTGCATGTAATTCAACACTTGTAGGTGGTTATACGAAAAAGATTTTCTTGTTAGTTTTCGATTTTGCGTAAAATCACGTTACTGATCGGGCGAGTTTTTAATTTGATCGATTACTGTATCATTAATGTAATAAACAGAGATACACTGTAATCGATGGATCTATCGTTGAAATTAAAAATCCGCCCGCACATTCAGCAATTAGTCCACTGATAGCAACGCATAGCTATATATTACCTAATTACGAAGACTATAGTAGGTAATAGAAGGAACACATTAATATCAACGGATTGTAATCTCATTGGAAATTATCACTGTTAAAGGCACATACAATGTAAATTACATAATATTTTTCGTACTGAACTAATTAAGTTCAGGTAAAGGCAACAACAAAAAACGTTTTACAATGACAATATATTCATATTCAAAATATATATATATCAAACATTTACGGTATTATATACTAAACTTATATTAGCTTAATAACATAACTAAAAAATTATAAAGGTCTTATTCATACATTTGAAAGGAAAGTACAAATTTCATAATAAATCATTAATAACAACATTTCACCAAAATTCGTTATCAGCATTTACCGATTTCGTAATACTACCCACCAAATAATCATTATTTTCAACGTAATTGTTTTTTATCATATTAATCGATTTACTTAAACAATTAGAGGCCAAATGATTTTTACGATTACATAATGACATATTTTATCATAAGCTGGACACTGTTTTGCGTATGCGTAAATTACAACGTGTGTACGATCTGTTCTAGAATTGTTCGAATCCGTTACAAATGATCTTATTTGAATTTGCCGGACACCTCTTTCCAATGATCTTCCATCCTTGTGCGGCCCTTGGGTGAAAGTGTCTTCTGTCTTGCTCCTGCAACCGGCTGTCGATCGATGTGTTTTTCAGCGTAATTTCAATATTATTTAAAATTTCTCGAACTTCCTTTCCTATACAGTGTAACAGCGTTGCTGCTTGTATTTCGGCTGTTTTCCCACTGCAACCACTCGCGGTGGAATATAATTCCCAATCTTCTTTGAATTGCCTCAATTTTTTTGCTAGGTCGCCCTCCATTTTCATCTTCTCGGGTTGAGATATATTCTCCATTTTGTTTTGTTCCTTTTTGACACTTTTTTTATAATTTGTTGCACTTTTTCTTCGTTTCACAATTTTTTTTTTTTTTGTATTTTGTTTGTTTTTTATTCTGACTGCGCCATGTTATATATATATACTCCGCGATGGGTTTTGCTTATCTTTATTATTCAATATTATTGTTACAGAAGCTTGCAAATATAGGTCTTATTGCTACGGAAGTTGGATACTAACTGACTATACGCATGTGCGATCACCTATATGTAATAGTATCAAATATTACATTTCATTGAGTTAACACCCCATAGTAAATATTTAAAGAACACCTTTTTCAAATGTCAAATCGACAATTTGTGGGATTAAACCAACAAGATAAAATATTGGTTACGCCTGAACACTATAATCTTGTTAAATTAACTCTAAACGTGCAACAATATAAATATGTTTGTTTCAAATAAGAGCATGTGATTCACTTAAATGCACCTTGGTTAAATCAATGCTCAAATTCATGACACTACGAAAAATGTTGAAATAACCATTTCATTTCTCTCAGTGTAGTTTCAGGAATTGATAATGTGACATATCACGAAACTAGTCATCATACAATAAAAAAAATCTTGGAATTTGGAATTTTCCTTCATTTTTATTAAAATAAATCCACACAACGTTAACAACCTACAAAAGTACTATTTTTTTTTTGTTATATTGATGACGGAGTGGCTTATCTTGTAACTTGGAAATCATCAGAAAGCATGAACCTTAAATTAATAATTCCCTTGTAAATTATGTATCAAATCGCCGCATCATTAGCAGAGTCAAACTTTCCCTTTTTTCACTCTCGCCAGCTGGTGCAAAATGGGAGTGAACGCTAAGTGCCCGCGTCTCCGGATTCGTTTCCTAGCTTCTTCCCCTTCCTGATCGGCGCGCAACAATTTCTACGTGTACTGAAAACGGGCGACGAAAACGCGAAACCTTGAACGCCTTAATTATCCCCCGTTCCTCATAATTTAGTTTCTCGACTCGCTCTTTTTCACGGCGATACGGCTGGCATTCTCATCGCTACTGCTGGATGTTCTTCATTTTTTGTTTCGCTTTTTTTTATATAGATTGTGGGAATTCAATTTGTTAATTGCTTTCTGCGATTGTAGACACCTATTTTCTGATGCATAGTACATAAATTATACACGATGAAAGAGTTAACTTACTTTGGGTGTGGATTGATTGTTTAAATAATTGAAATATGATTGCTTTTATGAGAAAAATACTGAATTATATTTTGTTTTTTTTATATGCTTTTAAAATTAAAATTGTTTTTTTACCACCTACTATTAATTAAATACTAATACAAAACTACATTTTCTAAAAATCACTAATTCTACAAGAAGCGATAGAGATAGGTATAAGAACACCTATAGCTTTTCGATAGAGGATTTAATGTGATGTAAACATCGTGTAAAAATATACAGGGCGTTTCATTTGCAAAAAAAATACTTTCAGTACTAAGAAGTTACCCCAATTCAACCCTAGATTATGGGACACCCTGTATAGCTTCGTTTACTTTTACTTCTCCTAGTGGAACCTAAAAATGCACTAAGCAATATGGGTTTCTCTTTACAATATCAAAGTTGGCCATGACTTTCGATGTAACCGGAAGTGCGACATATATATTATTTTTCTAAAGAGATCATAGTCAACTATGCTTAACTGTAAAGTTTCAAAATCTAGATATTATTGCAAAGTCAAGAACTTTTAATGGACGGGTTCCGTGAAACACCCTATATGGCTCGGAATGACATCGCGAAGGGCCGCGCACTGGTTCGGCATTTTCCGATGCGATCCGAGTCAAACCAATGCGCAGGTATTCATTTAAGTTCACATGTTGCAAAAACTGCCAATTGCTTTTTTCCGAGCCGACCGCGCCCAGTCGATTCAGTGCGCGTTCTGCTTTGGTCTAAAAATAAAGCACTGAAAAGGGATATTAAAATATTTAGCTTTACCTAAATCAGACGAAACAGCATATATTAAACTATTTAGAAATGCATTAAAATAGGCTAGAATGTTAGGATGACATACACACACACATATTTAGTAGGGTAATGAGTTTGACATTAATCCCCATTCAGAGCCGTCTACAGACAATTAAACCTACAATTCCATTTAAAAAAATAGACTTTTCTGTATTCGCAAATATGTTATTTTGTTTTTCAGTTTCGAACATCCTGTATGTTACAATGTAAAATGTGCATACCGTTTCTTAGAGATATATCTACATTTATACCATAGTAAATTTGGAGTCCCTACTTGCAGTATTAACCAAGACATTCATTTCTGGATGATGCAATGATTATTACTAAAAAAAAAGAAAATCTTAAATAACTCAAAAAACGGCAACATGTAGCTATAGGAATAGCTAATAAAGATTGACCTATTTATGGTCGCGGAGTCCAAAAATGTAAAAAAAAAAAAAAAACCTATTTAAAATAACATAGTTGCCGTCCATTTCCGGTTAACAGGAAGTGGTATTTTGGTTAAAGTATTTCACATTTATACACAGAGAATATCCTCATAGTAATATTTTCACTGTTGGACGAAAATTGTAGTAAGAATTTTTACTATTGTGTGAAATTTTAAAACAACGTCGCTGCAGTTTCATATTCCATAGTTAAAAAAGAAAAACCATAAAATTGTTAGAAAAAATTGTGAAATGTTTTACAATATTTTACAACTAGTAAATATAATAAATTGCATATGATGCAGTGGGAGAAAGTTATAAAAGATATACTGGGAAACCTTATAGCACTCGAATACTAGTTCATTTCGATCATTCATCATCGATTTAATAATTAATTAACTATAATTGCAATATTCTAATTTCCGCTAATGTTAAGAAGGATGTCGGTTTGCAAAGAGCTTAGACATGCCTTAAAATTTACAAATTGCTGTTTGTGAAGCAAAAAAAGCTAATGTTAAGACGGGCATCAGCTTGTCATAGCCAAAGTTCCACAACATAGAAATAAGTTAGGTTTAAACAAAAGATAAAGATGTATTCAGAGGTGACAATCGAATTACCGGAACCTCATCAGCGATCTGCGAGCATCGCACTCGCGAGGGGATTGACGACGAGGTATTGGCATTCAAGTTGTGATCTCCGAAGAGCGTGTTTGTACCTATTAATAAATTTAGTGTGATAGTATAAAGTGGTGTTTTAATAATTAATAACCTCAACTGCAGCCCCACGATAAATACCTTCATAGTAGCCCACATTTATATATTAAAGAAGCGAGTAGCTCAAACCCCTAACCTTTAAGGTAAAAGGTCGCGATATTATATGGGTTATGTCAACAGTAAATTTTATAACAAAAGTGTGCATTTTGTTGTAAAAAATGCGATAACTTCCGTCAACAATTTTGTGGGAAATTTTAATACAAGTTGTGCTCGTCCTGATATGTTCAACAACTTGTTGTGCGAAACTTTATAATTGTTTGGAAATTATATACATAGTTCCAATCAAACAGATAATGGTGCCAAAATCTCAAACATAAGTAAATAGTAGAACATTGTAAACTTTTAATGACTATTTAATGTGTAATACTTTGTATATTATATTTACACACAGTAGTTTTGTGGACGTAAGTAATTTGTTTTGCAAAATAATCTAATTCAACAACAAGACTCTTATTTTCATTTTTTATTTAATAATGAGAAACGAGTGTTGAGCTTCCTCTTGAGGCGTGCCGTGGTAAGGTTTGATGATAAATTTAGTAATGGCTTTATTTTTTTTTTTGTTCACTTAATACGCGGAAAGATTGTTATCATTGGAGACCCGATTATATGCAAAGAAAAACTGGAATGTATGCGCATATATATGCAACGATTTTTTGAGAAAATGCATAAACCTGGAGCATATATGCAAAAAAAATTGCGACAATATGCAACATTTTTTACATAAAATAAATGATAGCAGAAATTTAAACATTAACTTTATTGCACAAAATTTTTTCACAACATATTTCTAAAACAATTTATAATTAAATGTTTTTCAAAATTGTGTAAAAGAAAGTTTTGTCTTCTATCAGAATACATATGTTTCGAAATAGAAAAGCTTCTTTCAACATCCACAGATATAATTGGTGCATTTTTATCTTTCCAATACATTCTAAACTAAAATTAAAATCGAAATCGTTTACTGTTTCACCTTCCAAAATTTTCTTAACTTTCTTCAATTTCAAATACCCCGCATTTTTATTTATCACTTTTTTAAATTTATCGTATATAGAATTACCTATTGTACCCTTAACCTTCTTACATAGCATATCAAATTCGTCTACTACTTCGACTGATTCCGAGAGCGACATCCCTTGCGTTTCTAGTTTACGAATGGAACTTGAAACAAAGCTATAATTTGACTTAATATACAAAAGATTTTGTAGCAATTCTGCTGATGTTACTATCTTTTTACAGTTTTCTAGAGCAATGCAGTCAGAAGTGATTTCAGGAATTACATTTTTTATTCCTTCAAAATTATCGGCGAAGAAAATTGCAACTTCTAACCATGTACCCCACCTCGTAATAATCGGTTCAGGAGGCAACTTAACACCGGGAAATCGCTCCCTATAAAATTGAATTCGTAAAGGTGCTTTAAAAAATACTTTTTTTGACATTGCTAATTAAATCATTAATCAAAGGGAATTGATTCCTAATGTCTTCGGCCACACGATTGAATCCATGAGCTAAGCAAGTGGTATGAATAATATTACTATAAAAAAAAATTAAATTTTGCGCGGCTCATATCATGTATGGTGCAGCGTCGGACAACATTAGTAAATTTTTTTCACAAGGTATACTTCCAGGTAAAAAGAAATTTGATAAACCTTCTTGAACGAATTGGGCAATTGTTACAGTATTTGTTTTTTGAAGTTCTTTACAATAAATTAAATATGATTTACCTACAATATCTTCATGAAGAATTCCTATTAACAAATGGGCAATATAACGGCCACACTTATCCGCACTTTCATCTACATTAATATAAATAAAATTATTCCCTACCAATTGTTGAATTTCTGCTATTGTTTGCTGGTAACAAGATGTGATATAATTTTTTCGTAAGGTACTTTCGTCAGGTATATTATGTTTGCTATATTTTTGCAGAAATGATTTCAAATTAACATTGTTTAATCTTGCTAATGGTATGTTAGACGAAATTAATGCGTTACACAGATCTGTATTATATTCTTCTTGTTCTGAGTTTCGTGAAGTTGATGCTACACATTGACGTATAGATTGCTGCACACATGCGGATCGCTTTAGTTTTTCACATTTTCCAATATGTGATGGAGTTTTAGCGTGTTGATCAATTAGGTATTTTCTCTCAGAAGACACCTACAACAACAATTGGCATTTTATATCAAAAGTTAAAGAATTTAAAAACAATTGTAAAGCTTGTAGTAAAATTAAACTTAGCAGTTTACTGCAGGCTCGACAAAATATTTTGTCGCCATCCTTTACCAGTTCAGGATATGACATAAAGAAATTTTGTTCGCTATACTCATTGTATGTACGCATAGTATTTAAAAACGTAACACAATTACATGCTGTTTAGCTCAAAGATATTCAATGAATGAATAGTTTATTTGGGAATTAATAATAATAAAACGTATTTACCACATCCCTTCTGCTAGGCGAAATTAAACACGCGCAGTTCTTGGAAAAAAGTATTAGAGAAACCAATGTAAAAGATTTATCGTTCTGAGAATTGTCGGTTGTCGATCTACATTAGGAATTACTAGGAATTTTTACTAATAGAAAGATAAGAAAAAGCTTAAATATGGAATATATGCAATCACTAATTAGCGCTAATTAACTTCAATTAGTGTAATACGTCTACATATAGACTATAATTAAAGATATGCAAAAAATAAAATATATCCACTTTGCATATAAACCGGTCTCTAGTTATCATTAATGAAAGCCTTAATATACAAACAACATTTATGTCAATACCAATATAATAGACCCCAAGCTACTTCAAATTCTTCCGCTATTGCCCTAACGATCTACGAAAACCCATGCTTTTTAATTGTTTTAACACCGCGCCGCCAATTGTCGGCTTCTAATCAACGGGAGACTCAAACTTCCTGTTTCCCCCTCCACCACACCTCGTTCTGTTTTTCCTTTCTTTCCCATTCTTTCGCCGGATCAATGTATACGACCTACATATATACTCGCACAAACGTATACCGTACGGCGCTGTATACACAGCACACCCTCGAGTATGCGTGGATAAAAGGAGGGCAGAACAAAGTGCTTGTTTTGACCCGCAGGGTTCCCACGATCGGCTCGACTAGGATATTCAACAGTTCGTCCGCTCTCGGACTTGGCGCGGCCGGGGGAGATTCTCACGAGGCAGGATGTGAACTTTTCGGCGAGTAGAGGGGTTAGCTCCTCGTCAGAAGGGTATGAGGTGAGAGAGAGAGCCGGGAGAGGCGCTTCGAAGTGCGCGTCTGCCACCGCGGAAGAGGAGAAGAATGTCGGACGGAAAGAGACGGGACAAGTAGACGTGTTGGAAGGGAACCGGAAGTAAACGACTGCCGTCGCGGACTCCGGCTTGCCACACACATACAGGTCGCTCGTATAGTCGGCGATATGAAGTCTCGACACAATGGAATCGGTTTTGCGCTCTGGTTGTCGATATATGCGCCGTTAGACGCACGTATACCGGTTTCGAATATGAAGTCGGGGAGATTTGGGATGTGGAGCGTTATAAAGCAAGTTGATCTAAATTGAAGTCGAAGTGTCGTCAAAAATGGTATTGAAGAAATAATGCTGTTTGTGAGGGATTTTAAATAGATACTTAGGAAGAGAAATACGTATATGAAAGGTGTCTTTAATTTAGCATCAATTTTAACAAATAATACTGTAACTGTGTTTTTGCAATTAGTGTCGTAACCATACCATTTATTCCACTAGTGCCGTAATAGGATCTATTACAGCACTAGTTGCGTAATAGAAATGGAACATTTAAGCAGATTTATTTTAAGTTGGTCACATTGCAACAGAAATGGAAATGTCAATATGACATTTTGTAAGCAAGTTTGAGGTTATTATATTAAAATTCATTGTAAGATTTGATATTTTTAATTAATCTTTGAAATAGTACAACTATTATAAACATTTATATTAACGTTTGAATTATCTCTTGAAGTGATAGTGATACCATGTGCAGTAGAAACATTCTGTTGAAAATTATCGTTCTCTGCGATAGTGATATTGCTTCTGTTGGAATACTCAAACTGTGAACCATTCCCAGAAGTTCCAGGTAGATTCACATTATTTTCCTGTGCAAACATATTTCCAACATCAATTTTATTTTTCATAGAAGAGGCAACGTAACCTTCAGCAACAGCCGTGCTTTTCCAGCCACCTAATCGTTTATAGTTAAAATATCACCTCCAGTATTTGCTATATGTGTCGCACTGGATCTTCTAAAACAATGTCCTGTATAAAGATGAGGATCTGGTAAATGAAGAAAACTGGCAATTTGTTTAGGAACATTTCCCATGGTGTTAATACCGATAGGGCTATTAATTAAGCAGCCATGACGATAAGTTAGAAAAAAACGTTTGTGAGTAACTGTTTTAGGCCGCAGATTATTATATTTTTTTATAAGTTCGATGCAGTTTACATCAGTCACTGCGAACATTCTGGGTACATTGTTTTTTGTTTTAGGTATGTTGACTATAATGGAATCGGAATTGTATTGAAGATCTTCCACACATATATTAATTAATTCTTCTCGCCTACAGGCTCCATTATATCCTATTATCAAAATAACCTAGAATATAAAGAATTAGAAAAAAGTAACGAAATAAAATCAACACTAACCTTTATAGCTAAGTATATTTTATCATCGGCTTGTTTCAAAAATCTATGAATATCTTCTTCTAAAATTTTAGATTTTTTTGTTTGATAACCTTTAGATAGCCGTTTTAATAATGCTTGTACATTTAAACACGATCTTAACATCGAATAAATCGACCATAATGATGACGATTTATAATCTTTACGTAGCATTTCAAAATAAGCAAGTAAGACGTTCTCAGAAATATGAAGAATTTCCTTTTTTTTTGAACCATTTTTCAAAATTTTTGTATCGCTTTTGATACATAGTGTACGATTTCTCCGGAAGTAAATTATTAATGGTTTTTTCAGCAATTTGCCGTATTTCAGGCGGAATGCATGAAAAAGTTGTAGAACTCATATTAAATATTATAATATAGTTACTTTAGTAATATAATATACAACATGTATATAACAAATTTCAAAAATGTGTCAATTTTAAATTAACTTGTCAATTTAAATCTTGTGCCAAACCAAGGTGACAACTGGTGACAACCGCCACAAAATTTCCCTAGATTATCAAATTTTTCTCGTTTTGCTTTTACAAAAAGAGAAATTTTAAAACTAATTGCAAAAATAGCATAAAAGACACGTTTCATTTGACATTAAATCACTCATTCACTTAAGAAACTCGTTTCTTAAACTCTGAATTCGTATTTTGAAGCGTTAAAATGAAACTTGTCTTTTAATATACTATTCTATTTTACCGGGGTTGAATTACCGCAACAGATATTATAGAATGGAAATTAAATATGTTTACTTAAAATTGATTTAATTGTTCCTCATAGCAATAAATTGACAAAACGCTTTTATGAAATAAGTTTTTTTTATACTACTTTTACTCGATGTAATTATAAATTTTAACTTATTTGTTTTTTTATTTTAAATTAAAATTCAGTGTTTTTTTTTATTTGTTGAGTTGCTAGCACTAACAGTTGAATTTCAGTTTGACATTTGATTTGAAATTTTATATTTAAATTTGAAATTATAGTTACACCTCATAACTTTGATAAGCATTTACCAAATATTTTATAAATATGGAAAATGATCAATGTACTCTTCCGGAAATACACGAAGTAGCGCAAGGAGCAAGAGTTCTGCAGTAGCAGTAGGCTATATTGACAGCTCTCTTCCACCTCGTACTCCAACAGTCTTCGCAAGTGAAGAACAAATACCTTTCTCCCAACGACACACAGTGGTCCCGATTGCGTCCGTAGCGCGAAATAATTACTGTTTATGTCGGAACCTAATGCAGGCTTACCTATTTGTAATAATCTTTGCATTGTCATAGTACTATTGCATAGATAATAATATTTATTGACGTTGAGTCAGAGTGAACATATAACCTTTAATTTTTATTCGAATTAAATAAATAAAACAACACTGAAACTAGGAAGACATGTATAAAGATTAAGAGACTTGAAATAAATAGTTTTATACTAAAAAGTGAATACAGAAATTAAGTATAAATTGTATAATCTGAACTAAAGTAAAATTATTGAAATTGAATGAATGAATAATAAAAATAATCTACTTAACGTACAAATAACACGTACATGACAAATGTAAAACAGTGTATAACAGAATATAAACCATAAATGAGAAGGGTTTAGTTATTAGATTCGTCGGAATATTCATTTACATTTGTAACATTTATCTCTGCAAAAGTCAATAAATTAATAACTTCAGGGGTTAACATTTCTTTTATAACCCATTCTTTTGTGGCTTATTTGTGAAATTATTGGATCTGATGACAAAAATAAATAATTTATTAAATCTTCATTTGTTGAAACACGGCAATTTTTTCTAGTCTCTCACTATTTTGCTGTAGCTTTAGCGTACCTATCGTATTTCTCCGCATCTATTTCGTATCCACTTGCAACTGTTTTCAACATTACGCTGAATCTGCTAATCAATTCTTCATGGAGGCCAGTTATTGCTGTTGTTAATCCTGGATTTCTGAAAAACATTTTATTTTATAATAATAATAATAATAATAATTCATGTATTAGCATTCCCCAACAGCTTTCGTCAATTACAGTGGGCATCGATGGCCATGAGTTATTATTACGCCTGCGCCCGTGGAGCGACTTAAGATGTTCGTCTCTCAACATTTGCCAAGGAGTAAGGGAAACCACAAAAACCTCACTCTGCGAGCAGTCCGTCGGTTATATACAATCAATGGCAAAGCAGTAAGGAAAAACTAAAAAACTCTCTGGGAAGATCTGGGAAGAAGTCCCAGACCATACTATTACTAATAGCATGACAGAGAGCACTTATCACCTTCTATTTGAATATGAGGCTCTGGACACAAAAAGACAGGATTTTTTGGCAAGCCAAAAATGAACGCAGAGAACTAGTTCGAACAACCAGCAAGAGTCCTGTAGAGATCACTACAAAGTACGAGGATACCGGAATGCCTAAAGGAAATGGGAGATTAAATAAAAAAAACGCCAAGAGGCTGAAGTGTTTCCGGAAACTCTATTTCATACGGCCTTCACAACAAAAAGAAGGAAGAAAAAATGGCGGGTAAACGTTGCCTTTGGTTGAAAATATATATGTTTGTCAAGTTACGTTAACTTATTTAGATATTATTATTTTGCCAATGTTTGGTGTAACCAGGATGTAACAAAGACTGTATGTGTATTCAAAATCAAAAACGTACTCTTCAAACACAAATTAACCACATATATTAGATTAAAAAAAATCCCTTAATGCTGTTTCCTTTAATCGATTCGAATTTGCCGGCGTTGTGTTTTAAAATACGAACGGCTGGGTTTAGAACACGCGGTTTGGGAACTGTTGAGAATTCGTCTCGTACGTAATCGCATGGTCGCCATTTTGTGTAGTATAAACGTCATAACGTTTCTTTAGCGTGCTGCCTCCTGTTTTATAATTTATCATATTTGGGAAGGTAAGAAAGCCACTATTTTCCATAAAACTTATTAATAGAGTAGCTAATAGTATTATGCCACATAATTATACCATAATCTGTATGATAACCTATATTTTTGCAGTGTTTTTTTTCGATTATGAAATTATAAAAATGTATAAGTTAATCTATTGTTAAGTTCTTAACAACTAACTTGTTGTAGCGCTTATCGCCCACATAATATCTTGCTTATTTGTAATTGTACTTATTTGGTTTTGTTTAATTAATTGTATTATTTTCGATTTTTTGTAATAATGTGCCTGTAGAATTAGAGTTACATTTACTTAACAATATAATCACAAAGTGTATATTGTTTCCTCTTGTTGCCACCAACAATACGTTTGCATGTTTTTCATTACTTCATTGATACCGTGTAACTTAAAATAATATCTTGTTTATTTGTAATTGCACTTATTTGGTTTTGTTTAATAATAATGTATTATCATTTTCGATTTTTTGTAAGAATAACAAACTTTTAACGCAGAGATGCGAACTGTTTGTAGAATTACAGTTAAATTTGTTTAGCAATATAATCGTAAAGTGTATATCGTTTCCTCTTGGTGCCACCAACAATTCGCTTGCATATTTTATATTACTTTATTGATACTAAATAACTCATAAGAATACCTATTTTTTTGTAATTGTTGCTATTTAGTTTTGTTTAATTGTTGTGCCATTTTTTATTTTTTATTTGTGAAAATAATAAACTTAATGCCTCTGCATATATGGTTTTATTTTTATATGCATCTTCATGGTAATAAAATTATCACCGCCATTTCAGCTCAAAATAACGTGACTGTAACGTACTGGTTAGGTACGTAAATTTTACGTTTCTCTTCGACGTAGATTCAAGTGTGACATTGTCACGTATTGTAGTTGTTATTTTGCCGTATAAACAACGTAATTTCTTTACACAACGTTTTGACGATGTCCTTTACTGCCTGGGTGATAGATGAATTAAATTCATTTAAAATGTTGGTTCTCATTGTAAGTAAAACTTGCATCCTTTGCGTCTGCAAAATAAATTTTCCAATTCGCTCTAGAAAGAAAAAAAAAAAAGATATCCCTTGAGGGTTTCTTTCCCCATACAACGTCCTATGCCTCAAATTGACCCTGATTACATCTTTCTCCCTAGTTTAACTACGCAACAGCGTATGCGTGGAGACCATTATTTATCTGCAGAAAAAGAAAAAAAAAATGAACCAGGGTTCACTGTACGCATCGGACGGTACGAAAAGAAACATATAACAACTAACTCCCATCAATCTCATCAATCAATAGTCTTGCTTTGCACCCTCTCGTACATATCTACGATCATACAACAGTGAATTTTCCATAAGAACTCCGCAGCCCCCTTTCAAGCACACCAGTGATAAAATTCATCCTAAAAATTTCCTGCATTTCCCCCATCTGGCCATCAATAATCCGACATCAACCGACCCTGTACCTCCGCATTTAGATCTGGCACAGTGAGAGGGTGTCGGCAAGAGTATTATTACATATTATCCGGCGGGGGGGAAGGGTACAGACTCGGTCTGAATCGTCTCGAATGTTCGAGGCGTCCTGGTGCGTCATCTCTCCCTCTCGAAGGCCTTCCTTTCGGCATCTCCTTAAATGTCTTCCATGTCTAATTTTACGCGATAGGAAGGAAGAACAAACAGACCGGTTATTATTAGACGCGTTATTTATTGGTTTACGACCTCGTCTCGTCCGTTTTGGTGACTGGAAACTAGGGGAAGAAATTGTAAAGTTGCCGAGGACGGTGGATCATAGAAATGATCTGGTTCTTGCTGACGTTTAGTGCAGTGCCCAGGCGAAATTTTAGGAAATCACGGCCAAAAGATATATTTCTCGTCGTAGAAGTGCGTTCTGTCGTGATGAGAACGCATTGAGAATGTAGAAAGTGGTATACAGTGGAATTCGTGCTTTTTAAAAGTTATAGATAACATGCCATTCAATGTGCTACTTAATATGCTGTAAATGGGAGGCTGGACAAACATCTTCCAGATAGATTGATCGTGGTGATCCAGTATTATACCCTGCTGGATTACTTAACCTTAATCGATTACATTTTTTTGTTAATAATAATAATATATTTTATTGTAGCTTGGTTGGAAAAATAATACAATGCCAATAGAATACGCCAATCAAGAAAGTCTTGAGTGTAATAGGGTTCCAAACTACACAAAAAACTAAATAATTTCTTATGAAAAATTGCCAAAGAATTGATATTCGTCAGATTGACAAATTAGGAAATATAAATATTAATTAACTAACGCTAATTATTGATTAGCGTTAGTTAATTAACGCATGTATTGTGGCTTAAAGTCGTCCTACAATTATTGTTATCCTTTGCGGGCGATTTTGCGGATCTATATTACTGCTCTGTAGGGATGTCTGCGATGTCTGGAACCCACATGGTTGATCAGTGCTTGTATGCGAAAAGACCTTTGGTGAGTCGAAAACAAAAGTTCCGCCTTTCTCGCATATTTTCGGATAGTAACATTTCACAATTTAAAGAGCGAATAATACGTGAAGAATGGACGGACATGCATAATAGTGACTATGCTGATGTCAAATTTGGAAGCTTTTACAATGTTTTCTTGTATCACTTTAATATGTGCTTAAAAATACATCCAGTAAAAGAAAATAAATCGCCGGACTGGTATAACGACGATCTTAGGATTAAAGCAATGGAGCTACGTGAATTGGAGACATTATGTAAATCTAATGCCGATTCCAATCTGGAAAATTTATATAAACTAAAAAAGCAGCAGTACAAATTCCAATTAGAAACAACCAAAAATAAATTTTATAGTAATCTGATCTTGAATTCAAAGAACAAGGCGAAAACCACATGGAGCATTATAAAAGATATTACCAATCCTGTTGAATCCTCAAGAGTTATAACACTTTGTAACAACAATGGTGAATTGATAAAGGAACCTGCTAAAGTAGCAGACTCCTTTAAACAGTTTTTTGCCGATGTACCTGCAAACAGGACTGGTTGTGATAGAGTAACCGATTATGTCAGCAGAAATTTATATTTACAACACACTGATGCTACTGAAATTCTACAAATCATAAAAGAAACTAGTAGCAAGAATTCTGCTGGAATCGATTATATTCCGTGCTCCCTTCTGAAGCACGTTTCAAAAGAAGTAACTGATCCTTTAGCACACGTATTTAATGAATGTCTGGTGGATAATACTTTCCCGCACGTTCTAAAGACCTCAAAAGTGATTCCAATCCATAAGAAAGGGAGTACTAAAAACATCAATAATAATTATAGGCCAATAGCTCTGCCATCGGTGTTTTCTAAGATTTTTGAAAAAATTATAAATAAGAGATTAATTTCGTGTTTGGAAAAATTTCAAATACTGAGTTTCAGCCAATTCGGTTTTGTGCGAGGAAAATCTACATGTGACGCGGTCTACAATGCTCTAGATCGTG
The DNA here is from genome assembly GCA_004143645.1 of Protaetia brevitarsis. Classification (NCBI taxonomy): domain Eukaryota; kingdom Metazoa; phylum Arthropoda; class Insecta; order Coleoptera; family Scarabaeidae; genus Protaetia; species Protaetia brevitarsis. The sequence goes on from RXPK01000638.1 coordinate 203,376, forward strand.
TATTTGAAAGCTTGGACCGAAAGCAGTGTGCCGTTGGCTTGTTCTTTGATCTTAGCAAGGCATTTGACACTCTTGATCACACCATTCTTCTAGATAAGTTGTTTATGTACGGTGCAAGAGGCATAACTTACAATCTCTTTAAATCCTTCCTATCGCACCGAAAGTCATTAGTGTGTTTACTAGGCGAAAGAAATAATATAATGCAGAGCTTTTATTCAGATACGTGGAACGTTACAGGTGGTATGCCGCAGGGTTCGATACTGGGGCCTACACTATTTCTGTTGTATGCAAACGATTTGAATGCTGCAATTGGTCAATGCCTGCTGACGCAGTATGCCGACGACACTAGCTGTATTATCTCTGGCACTTTCGAACAAGTATCTAGTGCGGCAAATTCTGTCGTCAGCAACATGATTGCGTGGTGTGACTGTCAGGGGCTGATGTTGAACGGGGATAAAACGGAGCTAATTCAATTTAGGAATGGTCACTCCGATTGTCCTTGCAGTCTCTACGTAAGGTATAATGGTAAATCAATCCCTGAAGCATCCTCCACAAAGTTTTTGGGTGTCGCAGTCGATTCTAATCCAAGATGGCGTAATCACTGCGCGAGCGTAATTGAACATATATCCAGAGCATTTTATGCTCTTAGAAATTTGCGGCATTGTTGTAACCCGGAAGCTTTAAGATCATTTTACTTCGTTTGCGTGGAATCACGATTGCGCTATTGTATTGTCTTTTGTGGCTGCTCCTCACTATCGTCGCAGCTGTTGTCCGCACGTGATCAAGTCGCACCGATTTTAAAAGATTTCGTAATTCGACCACATAACATTCGTTGTACATAGATCGAAATATAATGTTTTACAAAGAAAAATTAGTCAAAACTTGTAAAAAACTGCGATGTATATACTAATATGCAGACAAGTCTAGTTTTAGGGTAACAGTAATAGTTTTTGTTTCTAGTGTGATAATCTTGTAATAATTGATTTTGAACGAACATATGTTTATTTTTAAAGAGAAATATTAATGACTCAATGATATAGATTCCATATAAAGTCAGGATTTTAGTTTTTTTTTAAAAGGCCTCTACATGACTGGTTAAAATTAAGTTTACATAAATTATGTAATATATTTCTTTTTGGAATTACAAATATTTGAGAAGTATCACTGCTAGACCTACAGAATAATTCCGTATTTTAAGTGAGGATAACAGCAACCATAATATATTACTCGAAGGTCGAAGGTGTGCGCGTCCACGAGATTTCGCAATGGTGATATACCAAAACAGACACCACTAAGTCTTTTAGCTAATACATCAACATGTTTTTTTTTCCATTTTAAATGGTCGTCCACTACAAGTCCCTATACACGCACAGCATCCCTAGCACTGTAGGAGCTATTGTTTAATATTAACTGAGTAGAATAATTTTTTGTTTTAAACAATATTAATTCTGACTCTGCAGGATTAATTTGCAATTTGTTTTCCTGTAACTATTTTTCAATGCATGCTAGAGATCCGCGTAATTAATAGTTATAAAATTAAAATTACAGTCGATCGTTGGGTATTCAATGGCATGGATGTCGTTAAAATACAATAAGAAAAGCAGGAATCCCAAAATACTACCCTGTGGAACGCCCTTATTTACTTTAATATCGTTAAAATAGATGGTTTTCCCATCAATTGAGATAAAGACCGTTTGTTTCCCACATGATACGTTCAAAAATCGCAGTCTATCTCTTTGGTTTCGACTATACAGGGTGACACAGAAAAAACTACAATGCATAGCACCACGAGATAGAGGAACGAAAAATAACAAAAAAAAGTTCCTATACACTAATGTCCGATTGCTTTTTTTTCAAGAGTTACAAACTGTTTTTTATATTTCTTGTATTTTTAGTATTACCTAGGCAATAAAAAAATATTTTAAGGTAGGCTGTGATTTCATGAAACAAAACATTTGGTAAATGTCAAAACAATATTAGCATAGTGTCTTGAAAGTTTTATTTTAAAATGGTGCGCTATACTTTCGGTAGAATACAAGGGACATGATCAATGTGTACGGCGAAGCTCGTTCAAATTCTTCCGAAGTTCAACGAATCTATCGAGAGAGATACCCATTAAGGCAAGTTCCTAAAGTTTAAGGACATTTATTGACGTACATAAGCGTTTGGGAGAAGATGGTTGCTTTAAAAGACCAAAATTTGATTCTGGGGTTAACAGAACTCGTCGTACTGTTGCAAATGAAGAAGCTATTTTGCTAATAGTAGAAGACAATCCTAGAATAAGCACCAGAAGAATAAGTGCTGTACCGAATGTCAATCGTGAATCTGTTAGGGAAGTCCTCAAAGAAAAACTTCTTCATCCATTTCATTTCCAAAAAATCCATCACCTATTGGAACAGGATTTCCTTACCGCGTTTACAATATTGCTAGTGGTTGCAAAATAAAGGGCAAAACTTTCTGTCATTAATTTTGTTTAGCGGATGAAGCAGGTTTAGTCGCGATGCATTTTGAGTATTCCACAATATGCATATATTGGAGCCGATGAAACCCTCATCAGAACGTAATGCGGAATCACCAGTATGGATTTTCCATTAATGTGTGGGCAGGTATAATCGACAATTAAATAATTGGTCCATTTCTAATACCCAGACGATTGACAGGCGAACTCTATCGAATTTTTTTGGAAAATGAACTGAATACTTTATTAGAAGATGTTCCATTGAACATTATAAGAAGAATGTACTACATGCATGACGGCGCGCCAGCTCACTATTCTAGGAAAGTAAGGGAATTTTTGCAAGGAAAATTTGGAAATAGATGGATTGGTCGTGAGGGACCTACATATACCATGGCCAGCTCGCAGTCCCGACCTTAATCCCCTCGATTTTTCATTTTGGGGATTTACGAAAAGTGAAGTATATGTCGCAGAACTAAATAGTGAAGAACAATTATGGAGTCTGCTGACAGATTTCGTAATAATGCTAACATATTTCAAAGATGTCGTCAGTCATTAACACGAGATTGGAAATGTGTTCAGGAACAAGGTCACCAATTTGAACACCTTATTGCAGAACTAATATGTTAATCTTATATTTTTGAATTTGTTGTGGTCGTTATAATAAAAGCCTTTTAACTTCAACAGCTTGTAACTGGAAGGACAAAAGCATTGGGACTTTAGTGTATAGGAACCTCTTTTTTGTTATTTCTTTGGTCCTCTATCACATTGTTGCTATGCATTGCAGTTTTTTCTAGTCACCCTGTACATCTAAGGGCGGAGGTTTAACTATCATAATATATATCGGAAAAGTCCAAAAACTTTTGAACTTTTTTTCAGACAAGAAAGATACGAAATACGGCTTTTTTAAATAAATATATTAAAACTTCACATTTAAAAAAAATTATATTTTTTTTTAAAGACAAGACCCACTGTACGTTCGCTATTTGTATCTAGTAGCAGTGTGTACAGAAAACGGTCAACTGGTAAACTCTAGATACGCAAAGTGATTGAAATTGAAATAAAAAGAAGATTAGAAATATATTAAATTTGTTGGGTTTTACTAAATTTAACCAATAAGTCGAAGCAAAACATTGTGGCAGATACCTGATTGATTTGATTATTTTTATTCTTTTTTGTGTTATGTGGAATATAAAAATGTGTTAATTTGCAATTTTTAGTATATCTATTAGTATAACCTCCAATAAAAACTGTTATATTTAAAACAAAAGAATTAAGTTTGATATATTGAAACTGAAAACTAGAACTACGCAGATTTGAAAAATCATGTTTCGAGAAAAAACGCGTTCCCAGTTTTGTCATTCAAAAATTTTACAAAAGTTCAACATACTCTTTATCAGCTATTCCAGCACCATACATTAATCTTCTTCTTCTTCATACTTCTGCATTTGCAAAATTGTTGCTTCCTTTAGACAGCACAGCAAGTTTTTGCAGCGCTGGACATACTCTGCTCTGCTCGTTGTATGCGCTGACGATCAGAATTGATGGAATTTTAGGCAATGTATAGCAGTGAATGTTTATGGCCGCAGTGTAAATCTTTGGAGCTAGTTTCTACACTACATGAACTAACGAGTCGTTTCAGTTTTTGACAATTTTTTCCAATGCATCGGTGGCAAGAAATCACTCTAGTAAAAAACTTCATAAATCGGCCTAATGAGCATTCTGATTTTTTTTTTTTTTTGCAAAAGAGGGTCATGTATGAAATGAAGCAGCTCAACCTTGGCTTCTGCAACGCGCCACTGACACAGCTGGTCTACACCCTTTTGGACAATAAATGTTGTCATTGGACCGCGTCGTGAAGCATTTATAATGAAATGTAGCCCAAAATAGCTGCCTTCATTTTATGCAGAAATCTGGTGTTGTCTAATGCTAGTCCACAGTACACTATTGTTAAATTATTCAATACTTTGTCAGTAGTTCCAGCGCCCTTCTTCAAATCCACTCAGTTCTTTTTTGTACACTCCAACGCATTCTCTTTTTTTCTTGAACAGTAAAATCTTTCGTACGGCTAAAAAATCCAAATTGCTAAAAAGTTATCTGTCTTAGTCGCCTATCCGAAAATTCGTGCGAAAATTTCTTAAGGCAGTCGCCATCGACTTCATTTTTCCTGTGCTACTCTGATGACCGTATTAGTGCGGTTACCTTTGCCATTCATATTCTAGCCAGCTTTTATAAGAAATTTAGTGTAAAGTAAGTGCATTGTAATAATTGATACATTTTATGAGTAAGTAGTTTTCTAAAGCGTGGAAAGGTGTTTTAAGTAAAAGAATATTGTTAGATCGGTTTCTTCAAATGTGCGTTTTATTTCGGATCTAATTGCTTCATATTATTGTAATTATAAATAGACTCTTCTGTTTATATTTGTGATCCGACTGAGTAGCAATTCTAATCATTAAAGACAACTTATACATACACTAACAAACAATAGTATGATATTCGACCGACGCCCCGAGTCGAATTATAGATTACATCTAATTTGCGCCGTTTGTGTCAATACATCCGCCTCTTTTAATAAGCCGTAGCGGCTAAACAATGCGAATATTACGAAACCGCTTTAACCATGGTATGTTATATATTTGGAGCTTTCAAAAAATGCAAAAACCAAAAAATCGATTTTTTGCAGTCAAAACATTGTAAACCTCCCCTTAACCAGTTTGTAACAATTTATTATTGGATAGCTATGAGAACCATAT